>JARYGA010012461.1:0-18813 GCA_030545235.1 Helianthus tuberosus | reverse complement strand
GGCCAACCATGGATCGACTCAATCAAGAACCAAACTCTAGTTTTGGATTCCTATTCATGATGACTTTATTTTCTTGATAACAATCAACTAGAAACAAAGAAATGAAGGCTTTATTCCTCACCCTCTTCGCTCGTAATAGTTTTGTTGTGTTAGTCTTAATGCAATTAATTGGCAGTTCAAAAATGATTTTCATCTTAACCTCTAGATATTTCAATAGAAAATGTTATAAACCCTAAAACTTCGATACCAAACCCACCTTGAGACCAAACTACGTATCTGAAATAAAGGTTTAATACCAAAAGTATAAACAAGACTATTTGTTAAAAATGTTAATTTTTAATTTACTTTTCAATTCTGTGTTGTTAAATCACGTTTTTATACGGAGATGGTAAAATACATATCTAAAGCAGATAAACTTTTCGATAATTAACATAAAGTGACCAGAACCAATGGGGTGACGGTCCATTGGCAAAGGCAAAGCCTTTAAACACCTTAGGAGTGGGGGATCTTGGGTTCAAGTGCCACAGACAGCAGGGAATAAAAAGAAATTTGTCGTTTAAAAAAAACATAAAGTGACCAGAAAATGGATATTGTGCTTAATTAGAAATCAATCACACTCGCAGATATAAATACTACGTCTTCTTTCTAACAATGATTCTTAGTTGTGCACGGAATGGAATCTAAAACCCATCGGTTTCGGTTAATTGGTTAATAAGATATGCTCGGTTTGGTTAACTTTAAATTGGCCGGGCTAACCAAAACAAAACTAGTATAGGTAACTGAGCGGAAAAAATACTAATGAACCGAAATCACGCCTAAAGGCCATGAAACACCACAATATTTAAAGTAATATCATAGGAAAGAGGTAACGTTTGCCCCATCACACCCTCCCCCGGTCTCTAGCAATAGCTTTGCGATGAGTGAGATTATACTGGATACGTTTGTTGTTGCCAATGTGGTAAAACAAGGTCACAGAGGCTAAGTACTCCCTGAGTAATCGCTACAAGGTAGGCTGTTGTGGCCCGAGTAATCTCCGAGTACTCCCCGAGAACTCTCCGGATATGCCGAGTACTCCCAAGTACTC
Source organism: Helianthus tuberosus (assembly GCA_030545235.1). Lineage (NCBI taxonomy): Eukaryota > Viridiplantae > Streptophyta > Magnoliopsida > Asterales > Asteraceae > Helianthus > Helianthus tuberosus. The sequence goes on along the minus strand of JARYGA010012461.1, from coordinate 17,729 downwards.
TCAACTCCGACTAGGGAGCGCCTGGCTACTTTTGCGACCATGGTTTTTGTTGTATGCTGGTGACAAATTATCGCTGTTGTAAACATCAGACAATGGATCTGAATTGCTAGGTAAACAATAGCTGTTGTGTTTGTTGAATTTTTATATGTAACTTTCTGATTTAATTTATATTATTATTTCTTGAATTTCAGCGAGTTCCAGTGACAAGTCCATGATAGCAGCTCATTACAGGGAATAAAAATAGCAGCTCACAACTGTTCATCTCTCACAAAACTAATCAATGCATTCAAGACATAGATATGGGTTTTGGTTGAATTTAATTGGTTTGGTTTGGTTTTGCTAATTTAGTTATGTTACACACCAAAACTGGACCACAATTTTCGATTAATAGTTCTGGCTTAACCAAACAATCGTTTTATTGTTGTGGATTATTTATTTCTGGCTTAACCAAACAACCGTTTTATTGTTGTGTTTAACTAGGTCTGCTACGGTTCGATTAATTCGGTTATTTACCCACCCTAGACTCACTTCATGGCCTGCTTAGTAGCAACATATATTATCTTTGCGAATGTGTTTAAACTAGATTAACAAAAGAAACACATAGATTGTCAAATGCTATTAAAAAGAAAATGAGAATAAAAGATTTTGTAAATTTTTTGTTTCGTTCTCATATCGAACATTGATTAAAGTTATATGAAATTTTAATAGAACATAACAAATATATTTGATTTGCTTGATGATTACAGTTAAATAACGTTGATGAGATTACTATAACCGTAAGTAACAAAAATATAAGACTTCCCGTGGCCTCTCCTCACATCGGAGACATCTCATCGCTCTCTCCCCCACATGAGCCAAAAAAACACCTCAAAACCAAGGAGTTGGGATGATCTTAATAGACCTGTTTGGGTTTGCTTTTACAAGTTTTTACTAGATGTGGATGGAAAAATGGTTTTTGGGGAGTTCACCACTTGCAGACAGGGCAGTAGCCTACCGGTTCATGCTGCCAGTCTGGGCCAGTTTCTGCTCAAGCATCGCAGCATCAAGGCAGAAAAGTATAAAAGCTACTACTTATCATTGAAAAAAGGATTATCAATTCAGTAATTATAGTTAAAAGGTCATAAGTTGTACTGTCTAGAGATTACAGGAATTATCATAAGCAGAAAACATTGCTAACACTCTTTGATAGAGCCTGCCTACCCTCTCACAGTTCATCAACCTCCTCCTGAAACTTGTGTTCATACTTCTCAACCTTGTGTTTCAAACTACCTACAATCCCAGCAAACTTTACAGCCTCTTCCTTCAACTCCTTTAGCTTTGCTGCAACTTTCTTGATCTCATATTCGGCACGTTTATGTTCGTTTCTTGCCTCCACATAGTGCTTTATATCCACTGCAGCTTCTGATTCAAACGCAAGGGTTGCAAGTGTATGTACCTTATCACGTAAAAAACCGACCTTCATGCCCAAAAGCTCAAAAGAATTCAGGGACTTCTCCCATCTATCAAAGTCTTCTTTAGTTATGGTGGTGATCTTGCATCTTTTGATCTCATCAGCAATTCTTACAATTTGACCAATCATACCTGGTGGTAATGTGTCATACAAGTCTTCAGAAACACCATCGTGAAGGAATTCTTTGTTATAAACGCATAGCTTGTAGTACCCCATTCTGACATCATGGGGAAGCTCGTGGTCGATGCAGACCCCTTTGACTATGATATGGAAGTCTTGAAAGGATTTGACTTCTTGGAAAGTAAGATGGCGATCGGATGGTATGGAACATTCTAGAACTTCCGGACCGCCCTCTTTGCTAATATTTCCTGAATGTTTGATGTGGTGGCCATTAGGGGGGACAGAGTTTGAAGAAGGCACAGACTTTTTGTGCTTTTTTCGGGACACAGTTACATCAAGAGATTCTGGATGCTTCTTTTGCTTCGTTTTAGGAGACGGGGTAGCTGTTTTTATCATCTATTAATTCTCAAATATACGCACAAAGCAATGACTAAAATCGAGTATGAAAAATTCAAAATAGTTACCTGGAGTCGCCTGTTCTGTATGTGCTTCCAAATTTAAAAGGCTAAGAGCAAGACCTGTATCACTTGACTCATTGATGTCAAGTATGTAAACCTACAAGGGTAATAACATTTGAAATTAGACGTGTATGCCTTGATATATGCGTAGAATCTGTTAACAATGGTCACCAAAAGAGATGGCACCTTAAATTTTGTACTTTCTACTAATTGGAAAATCAAAACGTCTTCTTCAGTCAGATTGTGTCGAAGCGCAAAACTTTTCCACCCTGCACTAAACCCATACTTGTATGCGATATATTTGACTTCACATTGCGCTCCGTTTTCATCTTCTAGTACAAATGTAGCGTCTTCTTTCGGTAAATATGACTTGCAAAAGTGAAGCGGAAGGCCCTACAAACCATGGGGTGGGGGGGGGGGGGGGGGGGGGGGGGGGAGTCTTGTTTGGTCATTTTTCTTGTTAAAAAAAAAAACTGATTGGAAGAAGTTAAGGACAGAGGCATTACCAACCAAAAACCAGAGGTTACTTGCGAGCTACTCATTGTCTTTATACAGCTAGGGAAGTCAGTTCCAAGACTGTTCTGAAACTCCATTGCTCGAATCATAGCGGCTGAACTTGGGGCCGGAGTTTTGAAGCCTTTAGTTGGAGACTTCTCTTTAGGCAAACTGTATGAAAAAGAGACGACTGTTACTTTTACGGTTTATATAACAAGAAATAACTATAAAGGAAGCCTCACCTCAAACTTGAACTCGAGGGATTGCTTAGTGCCTGTTGATGAAACCATAAACGGAAGTTCCATGCCATGCACAAGTATCAGTTAAAGCATATCAACGTATACTAGAAAAAATTGGTATAATCTGATAAGTACATAACGATAACAAGCAATTGCACTTTATGGGCCATTGGCCGTCCTAAGCAAATGCAGGTCACTCCATATAAGCTGCAAAAGTTCTATGGCACTTGCAAACAGGATAGAGATCAAAGTCCAAAAGGGTTTACTTGTATTTGGTGTTACATCTCTTGACTCTAGATCAGAAAACTCAGGTCTCAGAAGATCAATCCAGAAAAGGTTTGCGTCAGACAGGTAACAATGTTGTGAAAAGATGAATTCTAACTAATTGATACACGGTTGTGCGTCCTCATAGCTGTTAAATCCTTAACATGAAGCTAGACTTGCACATAGCACTTGGTTTCAAAAAGTGTGATGCGCTACAAGGCATTTAGGTCCAGAAAGTGGAGGCAAGAGGCTAGAGCTTCATGTAAACCTTGTGTTGTTTTTACATATGAGCCTCCTCTGACCGACTTTAACCAACTTTCACCTAGACGTGCATGAGGTGCCGCCTCAAGGCCTGAAGCGTTTTCCAGATAGCCTCTTGTGCCTCACACCTCAGGCGCTATTTTTAAAACCACGACATATAGGAGGATTGTGCTAAACATATTAGATGCAGCACAAGGAACTTTTAAAGCACAACCGAGGTGCGCACCTTTGGTATTAAACTGACGTGCGACAGGTGAATCCATCGCGGACAGGAACCCCCAAGTTACGAGGTGGCACATTATTTATTCCAAATACCGAGAGAAGACCGATCTTAATCCAAGTTAAAGATAACATTATCAACAACCAATGAGTCACAATTCAAACTATTAAAATCCAATTCGCCTACAATCTATAACAATTCCAAACCTACTCAACTATATCACAACTATATTTAACATCATAACAACAACAACTATCACATAAAAACCATTCCTAAACTGTCACCAACAACAACATCCATAACTAGATGCAAATTTAAACCAAAATCTTACACCACTACTCTTCGCCGGCTGCCGTTTCTTGAGCACATCAGTTTTAGAACTCTCATATCTCCTGGGCTTCCGTATCTTCCGTTTCCTCCGTTTAACCTAGATAAAAACAACTAATCCAGTGTACCCCAAACAAGTTAACAAAATTTAATAATAACAGGCAACCAGATATGAATAACGGTACCAGTGCAGAAGCATCGAGAACATGATGCTGAGAGTTTGAAGTTTTCGCAGGTTTAGCGGAAGTTAAGTTGTGCTCAGCAGGATTCGGTAGATTTAAATCGGTTATGGTGAGATGGTGATCGGATGGTGCTACGGTTGAGTTGAAATCTCCGGTGACCGGAGACGCCATAAGGGTTTTGATCGGAGAGATTGTAGAGGTTGACGTTTGTTCAACAACGGCTATGTTCCACGTGTGAGTTTCTTGGTGAGTGATACTTATATTTATGTAGTCTCAAATTAGGATAGTATTTACTATTTTAGGGGACGCGTTTTGCGACGGGTCTGTTAAATTAAACAAAAAAGTAAGCGTAAAAATATTGAATTATGTATATGGGTTTTGCGACGTGTTATCTCGTAAAATATACAACGAAAGGTAAAACATAAAAACAATAATTAAGTCTACTTAGCACTTACGCGTTGCGATGGGGTCATTAAACAGGAAAAATAGATGTAAAAACGTTGAACCACACATGGTCGTTGCAACTTCTTAACTCGTAAAATTAAGACCGAAACATAGAACGACAAATTAGTAAAAAATGGAAAGTATATGAGACCAAAATTGAAATTGGAAAAGTGTTGGGGTTAAAATTGAAATACGGTTTGTGATAAATTTGTAAAAGATGAAAAATATAAGGGTTAAAAGAGAAAAGAAAAACAAAAAAATATTAACAAAGCACAAAGTACAACCCTTAAAGCATAAGTAAAGTGGTAACTAGTATTGAGCCGCGCTCGTTGCGGTGGGATCATCAAACTGAATGAAAAGTAAACGTAAAAACGTTGAACCATGCACGTACGTTGTTCTGTGTTAACGCAAAAGTTAGACCGAAACGTAAAAAATAGAACATAATAACTAAGCAGACCTAGGATTCACGTGTTACTATGGGCCATTAAGCGAAAAAAATAGACACAAAAACGTTGAACCACACAAGTGTGTTGTAGCGTGTTAACTCGCAAAAAATTAGACGGAAACGTAAACGAAAACATTCTAAAAGATAAAAAGTGTTGGGAACCAAAGTTTAAAGTAAAAACTGTTGGGGTTATAAAAATTGTAATAAATTTATAAAAAAAGAAGGGTGCAAAGTGTAACAAATAAGTATGCTAAGTGTAAAATCATGAATCAAGCACAAAGTACAAGCATTATTGCACAACCAACTTGGTAATAGTATATATATATATATATATATAGGGAGGGGCTCATGTGAGAACCACCCTTATTGTGAGAACCTTGAGAACCAATGTGAACACAACCTAAAATAGCTAAAAAAAACCTAACCCCCACCCCCCCACCCCCCCCCCCCCCCAAAAAAAAAAAAAACCTAACCCCCCCCCCCCCCCAAGCTAAAATGCTAAAAACTAAACCCCCAAAAAACCAAAAAAAATCTAAAAAAAATCTAAAAAAATCAAAAAAAAATCTAAAAATTTTTTTTTGATTTTTTTAATATTTTTTAGGTTAAAATCGCTACTTTTCGAAGCCAAAAAAAAAATTTTTTTTTTTTTTAAAAAATTTTTTTTTTTTGGCTTCGAAAAGTAGCGTTTTTTTTTATAAAAAATATTAAAAAATTCAAAAAAAAAATTTTTGTGTGATTTTTAGCTATTTTTAGGCATTTTTGGTGTGTTCACATTGGTTCTCGCGGTTCTCACAATAAGAGGTGGTTCTCGCATGATCTTCTCCCTATATATATATATATATAGGGGATGGTTTAAATGAGAACGCTAAATATCGCGAGAACCGTGAGAACGAATGAAAAAACCATGAGAACTTGGTCAAAAACAATTCAAATTCAAAATTTCTATTTACACTTATCATTATTATTCGAATACAATGTAATAAATTAAATTTACACGTTTAAATTTTCGTGAATTCGTAAATAAAGAAAATTTACACATGTGTAAGTTTGCCATTTACACATGTGTAAAAAATCTAGTAAGAGTGATTTTGATAGGAGAAATGAATTATTTGATTTTGTAAATTCTCTTTTGATGTTGTATTTTTATTACAATGAGGTTCATACTAAAAAAATTCGGTTTTGATTGGTTTTTTCATTCGTTCTCACGATTCTCGCAATATTTAGCGTTCTCAAGATAACCATCCTCTATATATAAAGCAAATTTATAGAGTAAAACTTATGGAAAAGAAATTCAAGCACAACTTGTTAATTATGGATAAAGAAATGTTAAAATATTTAAAAGATGAAATGTTCAATGAGTATAATAATAAAAATTTAATATGGTATTTTTCTACATTCGATGAAAATGAAAGATTTTTACAAGAGATTGACTGGTAGTAGTAGTAGTGGTAGTAGTAATAATAATGAGACGTATGTATAGCTTTAGACTTTGTTGGAATATTTTTCTCATTAAAATTTTTAATATAAGGTAATCTTACTATATGTTGTTTTCTTTCCCAAAAAACATTTGTAATATTTGCACATATATTATTTTAAATTTATTCTCAGTCTCTTGCATTCTTTTTATAATTATTTTATCTTGCAATTGATTATTTATTCTATAGCATGATCAATTTCTTCAATTAAAAACTCCTTTTATTTTTCTTTTAAGCTTAAAATATTTATTTGTTTAGAAGTAATTGGATGAGCAAATTCAAAACAAATCTTTTTATTTAATACCTTAATACTTATTCCTTTTTCTTCAACTGTGAAAGGATATAACTGAGTTATGAATGAGAGTCCTAATATAATTTGAGATGTTAAATCCTTTACTAGAACTAATTGAGTTTTATAACAATAGTTTTCTTTGCAAATATGAACATTTGATAATTTATATTTAATATTTAATGGTTTTCCATTAGCTCTAGATAATCTATATGTAGTCTTTTCATAATACTTTGTGGGTATTAAACCTTCTTGAATACAGTTTATATCAGCACCACTATCAATCATGGCTACTGATGTTAATCGAAATTCATTATTGATTATTATATTTAATTTAGTATACCATTTTTTAGAAGTTAATCCTTTTAAATTATTTATTTTTCCTATTTTTTCAGTATCGTTATTGTTTTCTTCATCTTTTTTATTTTTTTTCTTTTCTAATTCTTTAATTTGTGATTTTATTTCTCGAATTTCTTCTTTAATATTTTTTAATTCTATTTGTAATGGGATTTTCCTTTATTTGTCTTGTTTGAAACCTTTGACATATTTCATTGAAATTATACACTTTTTCTTCCTTTTCTATTGGTAGTTTATATTTTTCTTTTAATTGTTTTAAATATACTTGTTTTACCTCTTTATCATCAATTTTTTCTAATAATTCGTATAGGTCTTTGTTATTTTCTGTTAGAGAATTTATTGTACCATCGATTTCACAAATACAAGGACCAATGCATTCACACATATTATCTTCTGAACTACTTTCTGAATTAGAATCTTCAATATTGTTTAAATCATTATCACTATAGTATGAAATACTGTTTTCACTTGAGTTGTCATAAATAAGTATTTTATTTATCTGTTCTTTTAATTCATCGGAAATGTTTAGCTCATTAATCTTTTTCTTAGTATAACAATCCTTAGAATAATGTCCTTGTCTTTCACATTTATAACACATGATAATGTCTTGTTTACCTTGTTTTTTCTTTTGAAATCAATCTTATCTTTGTAATGTTTTTGTTTATTTTTAATATATGGTTTTCTTTTATAGTTCTTTTTGATAAATTGTTTAGGAATTTTCTTTTTAGATTAGAAGGAGTTTTAAATGGTTCAAATCCATATTGTTGACAAAAGCTCCCTAATTCCTTATGGCCTTGGATACCATCATTTTTTATTTTTTCTTTTAATTTTAAATCATTACATATCTTTAATCCTTCTTGATTTATATAATTTATTATTTGCCCATAGGATAAGTCTCTATAAGGAATATTATTATTAAAGTCATTTTTATTTTTTTTTCTCTAATTCTTTCTGTAAATTATTTTGGTAACCCACCTATAAATTTTTATTTCCAATAAGCTTCTTTACAATCATCCCTAGTCATAACTTTTGAAAGGAATACATCTTTATACCATCTAAAATCTTGTAATTTTCTACATGTCAGATTTAATAATATTAAAGAATTTCTTTCTTGATAATCTGTTGGATTTCCAATAAAATGTTTGATTATAGCAAATATTAAAGTATTAATTATATTAGGTATTTCAGTTGGTACTTGAGCATTATTTTCTGTCTTAATAATTAATTTTTTAGCATTTTGGATTATTTGTTTTTCTTCTTCTGTAAGATACTTGTCCCACCAACCTTTAAGAATTCCAGTAAAACCAGAAACTATCATAGTAAGAATTTGAGCTTCATTATTTCCATTTGCTTTATATGCATTGGCTGCCATTATCATTTCTTGTAATAGATTCATGGCCATTGATTTACACTTGTTTATTGATAATCAAGGGCTAGGATTAGTTCACACAGTTCACTATCAACGGGGTTGTTCACAAATGAGCCTAACCATATATATATATATATATACAAGACAATATACACAACCCCTTGCTGCATTTTCTTGCCCAGAATAGAAAGACCCGAGAAGTTGTGTAAATCAAGAAGGTTCTTAACATGGAAGGCGAAGATAGGAGTTAACCTACACCACCGAGCAATCACATTCCATATCGTTTGAGTGAAGTGGCATGCCGTAAAAGTATGCGCCACCGACTCCTCGACCAAACTACACAAGCTACAAAGGGGATTACTAACTGCGATGTTTCTTTGGCATAGAGCATCGACAGTAAGGAGCCTATCATATACAACTTTCCAAGCCACAAAGCAAACCTTCTTCGGAACCCATTTGTTCTAGTGGAACAAGTAGCTCGACTGACCCGTTGAGAGGTCACTGATAGGAAACTTTTGTAAGTATTGAAGAAAAAGATGATCATATGCTGAAGATAAAGTCAAGAAGATCAATAAAATGGTAAATACAAGATAACAAGACAAGAGAAGAAAGAAAGACAAATTTTCAACAAAGATCAGAATCTGATCCAAGACAAAGAAAGACGATCAAAAGAGAGTATTCTGATAAGTCTGATGATAAATCTGGTATTTATCATCAGAATCTAGTAAACTCTGATCATCAGAAATTCTGATGATCATCTCAACAGAATTCTGGTAAGAAGGCCATCAGAAATTCTGATGAGCCAACTTGTCTAAGAGATAAGGCTCTGCCACATTTGTAAAGTAGCAAGTTGACCTCTGTGGATTCAATGAATATGCCAAAAAGCTACATTATGTAGAGCAAGTGCATGAATAAACAATATTTATTCATGACCAAGACTCTCTATAAATAGAGATGTCATCACTGAAGGTTAAATGAGTTAAGCCACGCATTCAATACATTCAACAAAAACTCCATTACCCTTCATTACAGAATTCTTTGAGCATTCATTTGCAATAGCCAATAACCTCACAATCACCTTGTAAACTTTGTTTTTCCAAAGCGATATAAACTTAAAAATTCTGTAAGTTGTGTTTCTTGAAAGTTTGATTTCTAGTTTCACACAATTTTTCCATACTTGTTGAAATCTATTGCCATAATTAGTCAAAGAGCATCTTTATCTGGGATCAACAATTGGTATCAGAGCAGATTGAATAAACTATTTTCAAAAGATCATTTGCTCATTTTTTATAATAATATTTTAAACTAAATATGGCAAACTTTCAAACATGGAACAACGCTTCCAATATTGGATCTATGTCAAAGCCTCCGACTTTAGTTAGAGAGGAGTACCGCCAATGGTGAATCAGGATGATCAATTTCCTAAATGGACATGATCGCGCTCTGTTTCAATCCATTGAGAGAGGCCCACATACACCCACTATTAAAATCCCTGATGTTCCAGCAACTGAGCACACACCGGAAATTCCTATCTCTTTGGCTCCAAAACAAGAAATACATTGGAACAAAGAAGATAAGGATAAGGTGGAAGCTGATGAAAGGGCCAAATCACTCTTGATTATAGCACTTCCTAATGACATATTTTCCCAAGTAGATGCTTGTGCATCTGCTAATGAAATATGGGATCAGTTGGAAAACCTTTGTGAAGGAGGAGAACGAATGAAGAGAAATAAACGAACAAACCGTGTCTCTTCTTATGAAAGATTCAAAAGTCTTCAAAATGAGAGTCTTTCTGAAACATACAATAGGTTCACAAAACTTTTAAATGATCTTAAAAATTTGGGTATTGAGAAATCAAATGATGAACGAAATATAAAATTTTTGGATGCCTTGCCAAGGGAATGGAGAAGTTTAACAATGACTTTGGCATCCACCCTAGAGCTAGGGAACATGAATTTACATAATCTTTATAGCATTCGTGTTCCAAGAGAGGAAGAGATATATGAGATCTCAAACCAAAAGTGGGGACTTATTGCTCTTATTTCAAACTCACAAAGTATAACAACCATCGAAAACACCCTATAACGCTCTGTAAACGAGAAACCGAACATGTTTAGCCATAATTTTTATAAAAATCAAATAAAATAATTATTTTTAGTGGCTCGCGAGCCGCGAGAGACTCCCCTAGTCTTCTTGCGGGGCGCGAGAAGCCCTTTTCGTGCCAAACACGCCCTTGTGCCACGTGGCATGACACTTGGCAGACCTAGGGCTAACTCAACAATCCTAGCCGTAGCTAGAGTGCCACTCGTGGGGCGCGAGAGGACCCTCTTGGGCGGGTCGCGGGGCGCAAGAGACCCCTGGAAAAACCATAAAAAGAGCCTCAGGTTGCCATTTCAATTCGTTCAAACTTCTTTCCTCTCTCTGTCTCTATAATCCGGAAATTTTAGCTAAATACCCCCCCCCCCTAATACACGAAGCTCTGTCCCGTTGTAAGTATTTTAACCCCCGATCACTAATTCGTTACCCTACCCGATTGATCTAGTACCCAGCAACGCATGTCAAGGCTCTGCCTGACTAAGTACATCGGGGTTCTGTCTCGTGGTGTATGGCTAAAGTGATTTGGGTTATTTTACTAACACACGTGCATTGTATGTTTTTAATAGAAACACAAGAAAATAATCAGGAAATCACCAAGAAGCCCTTAGAAAAATATAAGTTTACAATGTGAGTTATTCTCCTTTTCTCACAGTTTGTGAGCTATTATATTTAAAATGCTTTGCAAAACCCTAAATGTTTATCAATTATACTTACAGTGATTAAGTTTTTGTATTCTACAGTTACTGCCGGTATATGTGGGGTTTTGTATACACTACTAAACAAGCGTTACTATTGGACAAAGAGTTAGCTAATAGTAATATGACCACGGTCATTGTAACTGCCAACGTGACAAATACTGAATGAGTAATTGGGTAGATATAAACATTGTAATCGCTCTTAATATTGTAAAGTTATAAAAGCTTATTTTTGGTAAACTTGAATGTACTCGTCAGTATTTCTTGTTGATAAAATATTTTTAAACGCGTTTCAGGTAACTTGATGTGAAAATATTAAAAGCCAGCTAAGGAGCACTGAAGGCTTAGAGATAGTGGCTATAAAGTTACGTAAATAAAAAAAAGTTTATATTTTCAGCAACTAGGGTTTATCCCTATAAAAATATTATAAATGAAATATGGGTTTTATCCCATTTGTTTAATATAAAAGTTTGGTGTTTTGAAACTCTAAAATTTATTTCCTAACTACGATCCTGATGTCTCATTTCGGCTGCCAAATTAATAAACACTGATACCACTTGACTGGTTTGCGGCTCCCGCTTCCGGGGTGGGGTCGGGGGTTGCGACAAAAGGTGGTATCAGAGCCACTAGTTTAAGTCATTTATGTGTTCTTTTAATACCTAAACTTTAACCGATTGTGTTAGGAAATAATTTATGTGTTATTCTGTGTAAATATGTATATTATTATTTTATGTTATTTTGACAATTTTCGTAGTTTACAGTATGAGTGATCAGGGTACTTCTGATGCTTATCATCATCTACCTTATTCTCCAATGGATGAAGGAACATCCCAACCAACCTCCGGATACACAGTCGATTCCGAGGGAATCTTTGTTTTAAAGCCAAATCCGAAGAACCTTTTCCCCCTAAGAAGAGAGGGTGGTTCAGTAGAGCAAAAGTGGAGACGAGAAAAAGAATGAGAAAAATCCAACAACAAGCAATAGTGAATAGAGCTGAGAGAAATACCCAAAATCCAGAAGCTAGGCCTGTATGGGAAGAAGAATTGGATATGCAACTAGCCAACTTTCATATGTTTAGAAATGCAGATGTAGAACTTGATCTCAACCAAGTAGCAGTACCAGAACCTCAATTACTACCTTTATACCCTGACCAACCCATGAATCTAGAACAAAACCAGGAAAACCCACTTCAAATACCAGCCTTTGATCCATATGAGATACCCAGAATTCCAGCCCCAAACCCTTTAGAATTGTGGTGGGCCAATAACTGGGCACTTCAGGAATTATTGAATAACCCATATCCTTACGAAGAACCAGAACCACTTTACCCTGAACCTGTTCCAGCACCAATGCCACCAATGAGCCATGCGTAGGGCTGCAAACGAACCAAACGTTCGGCGAACAGTTCGTGAACCGTACGGTGGGAAGTTCGTTTGTGTTTGTTCGTTTATTAAATAAACGAACACGAACAAGAAATTTCGTTCTTTTAGTTAAATGAACAAACATGAACAAATGTCGTGTTCGTTCATTTATGTTCGTGAATGTTCGGTAACGTATTCGTTTGTGCTCGATAGTTCATTAGTGTTTTTAGTTTTTATATTTATTTAAATACTTTAAAATTCCGACAAATTAAATATATAATAAGTGTCAGTGTATTATATATTATCTTCATGAACGATTGTTTGTGTTCTTTTGTTTCTATATGTGTGTTCACGAACATTAGTTGGTGCTCATTTGTGTTCATCAACGTTCGTTTTTGTTTGTTTCCTAAAATTAACAAACAAACAAACAAACACAAACGAACATGAACAAGTTCATTTCCTTAACTAACGAACACGAACATAAAATCTCGTTCGATAAGTGTTCGTTAACGGTTCACGAACACATATATTTCTTAACAAACGAACACGAACAAGGTCTTGTTCGTGTTCGTTCAGTTCGTTTGCAACCCTAGCCATGAGAATGTAGCAGAACTTCTCCAGTACGGTGAAGTGTTGGTTGAGGAAGGAAACCGGATTCACCAAATCGGGGAAAAACTCGTTTGGAAATACGACGAGAACGAGATGCAATACTAGAAAATAGTCGCCTAATATATATATGAAGGGGTATGGTCCCAAAAACCTTGCGCAAGCGCATTGGACCATAGCACAACCTTATCCCAAAAACATCTTGAATAAAAACCCTGCGTGGCCGCGCAGCGGTCCTAAACAAGATTTGGGAAGAAATAGTTCAAATAGCGAAGTACGGTCCCCCAAAACCTTGCGTAGAGGACCATATCACAACTTCATTTCCAAGACGTCTTTAACAAGATCATGCGCGCCTGCGCAGTAGATCCAAACAAGAGACGGAAATAAGTAGTCTTCGATAGACATGCGCTGGAAGGAAAGGTGAAGTAAACATTCAGCTGACACACTTGCGCGGGCTCACGCAAGGGTAAAGTTAGAATTGAAGAAAAGATCCTAAACACCTCCGCGCGCCTGGAATCAAGACTCGAACAGATGTATTTTTTCTGTTACAACAGAATAAACACGTGGCAAGGGCATAAAGGTTTACAGCTGTAGATCTTCTAGAAGGTTGTTAATGCTCATTATGCATAGCCATTCAGTTATAACTAACCGTGACGTGGCATGATCTGGAACGCTCATCTGATCATGGTGATGGCACTCCTTTAAAGATCAATCTACAACAAACCCACTTTCAACGTGGCATCTCCCTAGCCATCGATCACACTCACAATTCGGGTGCATGGATGTGACGTTAGTGATTGACGGAAAAGGAAATAACCACCGACGGAAAATACTTTCTGTTACTACCTCCGTCAACAAATTTCCCGCCCAAATCCAGCTATAAATAAGTCATTCCAGGTATGATCTCACAAGTTACTTTCACGTCACTTTTAGTAATTCTTCTTCATCGAGATCACTATACTTATTCTCACGTCGGAGGGTGGTCATGGAGAGAACCCCCATTCTCCCCGTGGCGAGTCTAACTGCTTTCTGTTTTGCAGTGATCACCGGAGAAGGAGCTCAGTTGTACCCTCGAATCAGCGAGAGGATTAACCTTTTTGTGCAGAAACAAGACCCGTGATCTGATTGATTCTGGTCATTCGGATCACTGTTTCTTCAATATAAATATATATGTGTGTGTGTCTGCGCGCGCGTGTATTTTTGTTACTTTGATAAAAAAATCAACCAAGATAGATATAAATATATATATATATATATATATATATATATATTTATCGATGCGTAATTATTAATGTTTATGTTTTAGTCATAGTTTGTAATAGATGCATATATATATGACAAGAGTAAGAGTGTAACAACCCGACTTTTGAAAGTCAAAGTACAAGTCAAAGTCAAAGTCAAAGGAAGAAAAGATTGCTAATCGCGATCTGTCACTCCTTGCTTAATTATTGATTGTACTTCTCGACTTACAATCAATACTCTAATTTAAATTGCTTTAGTTGTATTATGTGGGGTACATGTTAATAAATCGCTATTTAATCACAGTTTAATCGTTAATCGACTTGTCGCTAATTGCATCGCTATCGCATCGCAACTCGAATTATAGGTTATGGATATTGTTTTACGTGTGTGTGCTATTATGTGTTACTTGTGCATGATATGTTTATGTTGAGGTGATTAATCCCAAGCGCAATTGCAACTCTATCACAACGCAATCTCATCGCAAACTCGAGATGCAAGGATTTTTTTATGGTATTTAGTAGTTAGGTTATTTGTGTAACTAATGGGTAATACTATCGCAACGCTTACTCGCAACGCATCGTAATGCTCAATGCACGAAACGAAAAGTCAAAAACCAACTCACACCACCCATCCAATCGGATAGCCATCCGATCGAACCATCCCTCGTTCGCACACCTGCACCGCCTTTCCTCTTTTGGCATCTATAAATAGCACTTTTCACATCACTTGAACAGTGATGTGACAGCTCTGGTGCGACCCTTCGACTTCTCAACCTACTTTCTCTCGATTCCTCGCGATTCTTGTAAGTATCTACCCCAAATATTGTACTTCTTTGATCTTTACACACTTCTTCCTCTTTTTCACCATCAATTCTTCACTTTAACCATGAAATCGGCTGATTTGAGGTGTTCTAGGATGATGTCATCATGGGGTTCTTATGAACTTCAAGATTTGACCTCATTCCACCAAGAACAACTCGGATCTAAGAGATTTCAACATGATTAAACACTAATCTAAACATTTTAGGATTAAAAGGATTGAAATATGTTTTCATAACTTTCTTTCAACTCTTTTACACTCATGCCCTCAAAACCGATAGAATCGAAGTTCATTTAGGCCTTCCACTCATTCTCTAGTGATGTGTCAGTCTGAGATCTGATTCCTATCAATGAGATAACCGACTTAGCGGGTTGAACATGAACGGCCATCAAGAACAGTTAACTGGTCAGAAGGGGGTGATTCCCGTCCGATCGGATAACTTGGACTTGAGGGAATTCCCGTTGTTTAACACGTTGTCATAACTGTCTTGATCAAACCGAAAACTTTCAAACTTAACAAACTTCAAAACGAGCAAGTCAATAAACGGACTACCGTCCGATCGGACTGCCATCCGATCGAACGACAACCCGATTGGATGACATTTGGTCTCAACACTTGAACTTTTATAAAACTTTTAATACATATCAATTCCAAACGAATGCTCATCCGATCAGACGACCGTCCGGTCGAATGACCATCCTGCTGTGAACTTGTTCTCTGAGAAATGTCTCACTTGGACGGATCGCCATCCGAGCGAACGGCCATCCGACCGAACGACCGTTCGATCGAACGACCTGAAGGGTAGAGATACTTCTCTGTTTTCAAAATGCTAAAACGAAAACTTCAAAGCCATCATACACAAACACGTCCATCCCAAACGGATCACCCTCTGACCGAATGGCCATCTGATGTGTGTAAAATGCAACATATAAATTACATCAAATAAGGCATAAAACTAACCCTTTTTTTAGTACTAATGTTGGAAAAAGTGTGCTTTTGTCTTTCTTTTGTATTTTCAGGGTTAAATGAGCTTAAATGAACAAAAGAAGCAAAAATGCAGCCAAATCTAACAATAATATAAGAAAAGGAATAAACGTGGCATGCCCGACCCCTCAACAGCATCTTCCCAAGCAAAAACAAGACATCAAAAGGCTGAACACGCCCCGTGCGCAATGAACACGGGGGCGTGCCCAAGTGTCTGCAGAAAAGACAAACCTGTAGAAGCTTCTATTTCCCAACACGGGGGAGTGGCCAGCGGACATGGGGCCGTGGTCAACGCTAAGATTCACAGAATCCAGGAAAATCTTGATAGTACAGATACGCTTCTGCACACGGGGTCATGCCTAGAGGACACGGGGGCGTGGTCAACTAATGCAGACAAACTGCAATAAATGAAGAAAAAGAAGATGGATGGACACGGGGCCGTGCCCAATGGACACGGGGCCGTGTTCGGGCTTCTGTGCAGGCTATAAAGAGGGGTGCTTGGTTCACTTGCAAATCATCTCTTGACAAACCACCTCTCTCACACTTCACCCACCCACCACCACCATCACAGCCCACATCCACCACCACCATCCATCATAGAGTGTGTGTAGTAGTCTCGGGATCCAAGATTGATCGTAAGAGTTCTTGACAATCAAAGGCCATGTTTGCCTAAGTCTCTTGCATCACTTGGTGAAGACAAGCATTTAGTGTAATACTTTTTATTTTTAATCTTTTCTCACTTTTTATTTGGTTATGTATTAATGACTTTAATAACTAGTTTTATATGTTGAAGGTGAAACTTCCTTATCATTTGTCTGTGGTGTCTTGGCGTTATTTTACTGTCTATATAAAATAAAAGATTTACACCATTCATATCTCCACGGTCTATATGGAGATATGTTGGCTACCTGGTCGGGGATTAAGGGAATGGTTTGGTAAGCGTCTTGCCTTGTTCAGCGTATAGATCCTGCAAGGACCTGGGTTAAGCTTAGTAGGACCTCCTTCAATACCCACTGGTATTGGATGGCGGGGGTTCGAATTTCTTGATCCCCTCATATGTAAACTACTATTAAAACTTTAACCCGGCTACCTAGGATTGTATCCCTGCTGACTCAAACTACTTAGCCGAGGGTAACGTCACCTTCAAAAGAGGGGCCTACCACATTACGCATTAATAACTTAATTAATTATTTTTCAATAATCCAACCCTTTAGGATTGTATCCTTGCTGACTCAAACTACTGGGTTGAGGGTAACGTCACCTTCAAAAGAGGGGCCTACTACTATAACTAAGACAATCTCTTAAAAGTGCAAAAGTGCGGAAATAATCAAAGGTTACGCTAAAGGCGAGTCGGATCTAAGTGATTCATCTTGTCTATCTGTTTTATTTTTAATTTTATTTTCAGCATTTTTAGTTAGTTTTTATTTTCATGTTTAAACTTTTTTCTAAATTTTTTATTTGATTAGACGTTGAGGATAAAGTGGTACTAGAAGCTCTTGTGTCATTGGACGACCTCGGTATCTTACCAAC
>JARYGA010012460.1:0-48730 GCA_030545235.1 Helianthus tuberosus | reverse complement strand
AAGAGGGCATTGACTACGATGAAACTTTTGCCCCTATAGCAAGATTGGAAGCTATCAGATTATTCCTAGCTTTTGCTGCCAACCACAACATAAAGGTGTTTCAAATGGATATCAAATGTGCATTCCTCTATGGTAAGATTTAAGAAGAGGTATATGTTTGTCAACCTCCTGGATTTGAGGATCCATTTAATCCAAATCATGTCTACAAGCTAAATAAAGCTTTGTATGGGCTGAAACAAGCACCTAGAGCCTGGTATGAAACTCTTTCCACCTTTCTTCTCTCTATTGGTTTCACAAGAGGCAAAATTGACAAAACACTGTTTTTAAAATGGAGAGGGAAAGACTTGATGATTGTCCAGATTTATGTGGATGACATCATTTTTAGAAGCACATGTTCAAAAATGTGTGAAGAGTTCAGAAAACCATGACAGCTGAGTTTGAGATGAATGCAATGGGTGAACTACAGTGCTTTCTTGGTCTCCAAGTAAAGCAACTGCAAAATGGTACTTTCATTCATCAAGGTAAATATGCCAAAGAACTTTTAAACAAATTTGATATGAATGATTGCAAACCATGTAGTACATCCATAGCAACCACCAAGATAGTCGTGTCTGATGAGAAAGATGATTTGGTTGATCAAACTCTTTATAGAAGCATGATTGGGTCTTTATTGTACCTAACTGCATCTAGACCAGACATCATGTTTGTAACATGTGTTTGTACAAGATCCCAATCAGCCCCTAGAAAGTCAAACCTTATTGCTGTAAAAAGGATATTCAGATACCTAAAAGGTGCTCCCACACTTGGTATCTGGTATCCAGCTGATGGAAATATCAAGCTTTTAGCTTTCTCAGACAGTGACTTTGCTGGATGTAATACAACAAGGAAGTCAACTTCAGGAGGGTGCCAATTCCTAGGCAATTGCTTAGTGTCTTGGCAAAGCAAAAAGCAAGCAGCTATTTCAACATCCACTGCTGAGGCAGAGTATATAGCTGCTGCAAGCTATACAGCCCAACTGTTATGGCTTTAAAATCAACTGCTGGATTTTGGTATCACTGCCTTAAAGACACCTCTCATGTTGGACAGTCAAGCAGCAGAAAATATCATCAAAAATCCATTTTCACATTCAACCACCAAGCACATTGACATCAGACATCATTTTGTGAGAAATTGCTATGAAAAAGGTTTGATTTCTCTGCACCATGTTCCAACTAAAGATCAGCTAGCAGATGTGCTAACAAAGGCTTTAGACACATCCACCTTTAAAAGCTTGATCTCTAGGATTGGCATGCTGAACATGGAATAACAGGCAAAATCCTGTTTTTCTATGAATAAAAGAATTAAAATGTTTTCAGAACATCAAAAATTCATCCTTAAAAATAGCTAAAAATGAAAATTTTCATTCATCCTTAAAAGTCTGTCATAACCACTGTTTTGGTTCAGACGTATGTTCTGTTGATATTTTCCACTGCTAAAAGTCAACCTCTGTTCCTTCATTTTTCTTGTTAATCACTGTTGTCAAACCTCAGTGTTTTTAACCCATTGATGGCTATCCACTGATAGTTAAAAGTTAGCCACTGTTTTCGTTTTCACCACTGTAAACCACTGATATTGACCATAAGTGGTTTCCTAAACAACTGTCATCCATTATTCATCAGAGGTTGTCACGTGGACAGTACTTAGCCGTCAGATCTTTGTAACCGCTGCCACATCAACATTCACTTTTTACCCTTATAAAACCATGATCAAAACCCCAAACAGGGTTTTCACTGTCGAATCGAATTCAAAATTCCTTTCAAAAGCAGTTTCCATCAAAATCCTTCAAATCATT
The DNA here is from genome assembly GCA_030545235.1 of Helianthus tuberosus. Classification (NCBI taxonomy): domain Eukaryota; kingdom Viridiplantae; phylum Streptophyta; class Magnoliopsida; order Asterales; family Asteraceae; genus Helianthus; species Helianthus tuberosus. The sequence goes on along the minus strand of JARYGA010012460.1, from coordinate 46,899 downwards.
CATCGTCTTCCTCCTCTCGCAACCACTTTCAATCACCATGGCTCTCGCACTAAAAACCCCTCATAACTACCTGTGTACACTTGAGAAAACAAGTCAAAACACAACCTTTCACTCCATTATTGATGTTCTTTCGTCTTCAAAGTACAAAACTTTGTTGACCTGTAACGCACCTATCTACCTGGATACCCTACGTGAATTCTATAAAAATGCAAATCTTGAAGTTCAGGACAAAAAGCCATGGGCTATTACTTCAACAGTAGGGGGGATTCAGGTTGCTGTCACACCAAAAACCATTTCAGAGGTTTTTGAAATAAATGATCATACAGGTAAAAATTCTTTCCCAAAGGAAGAATATCAAACTGATTTGATTGAGAGGGGGTATGAGGAACAAATGCAAAATGATACTTTGCAAAAAGGGAGTTTTCCACCTCCCATGAGATTTTTATTCCATACCCTCCTCATGTGTGTTTCAAATAAAACAACAGCTTTCAATGAGATACCATTGAAAATCCAATACCTGGGCTTTGCTATAATGGCTTAAGTTGATTTTAACTACTCCCAGGAGATTTTCAATGATATGGTCAAAAATGTTAATAATATCAAAGAAAAGAAAAAAACCATTTATTGTTTCCTAGTTTTTTAAGTTTTTATTTACGAAAGAAAATTCCAAAGGATAGTGCACATGTGCTTATCCAAGGAAATCCTTTTCAAATAAACAGCTTATCTTCTGAAACTTTTACAAAGCTGTCAAAACCTTCTAAAACATAAACAGAGGAACTTGAGCAGAATTTAGCTGAGACAACCTCTGCTCCTCAGGTTTCTGCTATTGAGCCCACTGCTCCTGGTGATCACAACAGCACAACCACTGCTGTGAAACCCACACCAAAAATCACCAAAAAGCCCAAAAAGAAAATTACCAAAAAGCCCCCCAAACCCTCCAAAAAGGATCTTCTGGAAGATGAGATCCCAGAAGTAACTCCTGTGACAACACCAAAGTCACCAATAACCACTGCTGCTACTTCCTCACAGCAGATGGTAGAAAGATCTCAATCTGAGCCTGAAACTCCTCCTGCATCCTCTCAAAAGGATCAGGTTGTATACACAGGGACACCACATTATGAAGCTCTGGATCCACTTGAATCCATCTTCCACAGCCCTGCTCCCGGGGTAAATTCTCTTTCAACCCCCATCCTCACTTCACAAATTCCACCATCTTTCTTACCTCTGTTGAATGCTTTGGATATGGATCAGACAAAAATCAGTTCTTCTCAACAACCTAACACTGAGAACATACATCAACAAGTGACTGAGTTTGATTCCTCTATCGTTGCTAACCCATCAATAGCTGAGGAGGTTACACTGCAGGAGTTACAAGTAATTCCTATTAGTATTTCAAGTGGAGTAGCTACTACAGGTGTTGAATCCACTGATTTACACCTGGACAGTAGTTTCATCAGTAAGCCTCCCTTGAAGGCAATTTCCTCTTTGGGAACCTCTGCTGAGGAAAGAAGTCCCCAGTACCAAGAAAAAGGGGCATCAATGGATGATTTTTGGGAAACTTTTCCTAAGTCAACTACTGATACAACCACTGCTAGTGGGAAATTAGATGATCCCATTCATTTGGGTGATGGTTTAAAATACAAAGAATTGATAGTGAGAGTAGACAAAATTGAAACATATGTTGCAGATATAAAAATTATGCTGCAACAGTTGTTACAATCTCAAAGATCTCCACCCACTACTGCAACATATGCTCCATCCCCCGCTGAGCTATAGCACTTGTTTCAACCTATACTTCATCAACAAAGGTAGTATGCTGATCATCAGCATGAAATTCAACTTCAAATGTTTAGAAATATGATGGAAGCTAGGTACAAGGATACTCAAGCTGATATAAAGGCCATCAAAGCTCTTCTGCTCCAAACCACTAGCACTTCTCCTCTTACAGTTATTTTTATAGAAAACCCTGATGATGCCAAAAAGGGGGAGAAAGGAAATAAAGGAAAAGAAGGTTTATATCTACCACCAGATCCATTGTCTAAACATGTGGTAGAAATTCCAAGGCCAGATGGTTCTAAAAAGGTTGATGTGACTCTAAATGCATTTGCTGATCAAAACGCAAACAGAAAAGAGATAATGGAAATAAAAGGGTCAAAAAGATTTGAAAAGGAAAAGAAAGTTATGATGGAAAAGGAAGAGTAGGGTACTTCAACTACTAAAAGAAGAAAGACTACCAGAAAGGTTAGCCAACCCAAAACCACACCTTACAAAACCACTAAACATACTCCTTAAATCCCCGAAAGTTCCTCACATCAAACCACAAAACCAACAGATGTTAAGACACCTGTTGTATCAACAGTTGTTGATACTTCAGTTGTTTCAACAAATGTTGTTTCAGCCACTGCTCTCATCATTTCACCACCCATCACTCAATCCACTGACACACAAAAAAAAAAACATTACCATCACAAGAACCACCTGCCAAAAAGCAGAAGACAACAATTGATACATCAATAGTTGTAGTGACAACAGTGGTTGAGACACGAGTTGTTTCAACAGCTGTTAGTCAGTAACCCATCACTTCAAACACTCCTTCTCAACCCATAATCCTTTCTGTTCCTAAAACTCAAACAAAAACACCTTCTCCCAAAAAGGTGTATACAAGAAAAAGAAAGCTTCAGGTGAATGATGATATACCAGCACCTGTTCCCATTTCATCTGCACCCTACAATGTAACCTAACCTCGACCATTCATTCCTCCCACCTTAGCCAACCCAATCAAAGATCCAAAGGTAATTGAAGGATATGATCCTGCTGATGTTGTACCAATAGCAGCCAGTTATCCACTAGAATTGGATGTTGTAAAGAATGAAATGAAACAGTTCTACACAGTGGATGACCCTTCAAAAAGAAAATTCCCTTCTCTGGTTGGTTTTAGAGATCCACACAACATAGATGAATATTTAAAACTCAAAGCCAGGCAAGCTGAATTAAGAGCCAAATATAAGTGTAAATGAAAGGGTGATAATGCCTTATCAAATCGAGTGCAGTTCTTTCTTGCTCACCAAAGTTAAACAAATGGAAGATTATGCAAGAGATTTGAGCAAAGAAATGTCCAACCTGCCACCAGAAGCTGACTTACAAAAAGATCTGAGAAAAGATCTTCTGGCACTGATTATGAGTGAAAAGTTTTACCCTGCCAAAGTTGAACAATTCCAAGACTGGCCACTCGTTGCTCTCAAGACAGAACTTAATAGAATTGAAAGAATAAAAAAGGATCCAGGTATGAAAAGATCAGTACCAAACTGGAGCAAATACAATAAGAAAATTGCAAATCTTACCTTGGAATATAAAAGGAAGAGAGAAGAGTTAGTTGCATCACAATATGGAACAACTAGGCAGATATCAAGATGGTCAAGGCAGTACATTGATTAGACCTACAAAAAGTTGGAAGAGCTAAGAAAAACAGATCCCACTGCTCCAAAGAAACCAGCTTACAAAACCAAGAAAATTGGTGAATCACAACGGCAGGATCTTTCCTTGAAAACCATGTTCACATCATCGGATACTTCCACCATTGCCTTAAATCAAATAAAAAGGCAAAACAGATGGAAGTAGAAGAAGACAAGGCTCAAGAAGAATATATTATGAAAATGGTTCTTCAGGAAATGATTGCAGAAAATCCTGACTCAGCAAAACTTCAAAATCTTGCTAAAGGAGTCATAACCAGGCCTCCATCACCAAACTCATCAAAAATAAAAACTATCCCAAGAAACCCACTGAACTCAAAAATACTAAAGTGGAAGTCTGATCAAAAGACCCACGTATTGACTCTGCTCAATTACAGTGGTGAAGTTAAGCATATATCAAGGGAAAATGCACTTGGCCTGAGTGTAGAAGATTTGTAGGATCTCCTTGAGCTTCAACTGTGCAGGGATGACGATGATGAAGATTTCATGAACTTTGAATTACAATTCAAAGGGCAAGTTAGGGAATTCTTGATGAGGCAATAAAGATCCTTAATAATGAAGCGTTTTAGTATCATCTGTTCCAGGGGGAGATTGTTGGGATTGAACCCTACAAAGGAACAGTTGATAAAGCCAAAACTGGTTCAGATCAGTGGATCCATAATAAGCAATTGTTTGCACATAATATTTCCCCATAACAGTGGCCCTAACATCTGATGACTCAAGCACCGCCACTACAACTGCTGATGATCTAAAGACTGTTGAAGATAAAGCACTGATGCTCAATCTACTGATGTGACTCAAGTATTGCTGAAGACCAAAGCACTGCTGAAGCTATAATAGTGGAATGAAGAATCAGTAGTTTAGTTTATACGTTGTATTGTTTTATATAAATCAGTAGCTTGTATCAGTGGTTGTAATAGTTAGTGGTTGTAGGTTGTTAGGAGGTTAGATGTCACTTTCATGGTGACGTCAGCCAAAGATGCTCAGTGGTTGTTCTGTACTATAAATAGAACAGTACCCTATACTGTTCTATTAGCTCTTCTTCACCAAGTCATTCTGTACAAACAATCAAATGAGCTCAGGATGAGGTGGAGATTTGTGCATGCATGCATTTAGTTTGTTTATTGTAATCAAATACAATCATTCGATTAAATGTTAAACATGTTTGCTGAAACTTATCTTCCATTGATTGTGTGTTAAAAGTTTATTTCATTTATTCCACTGCAATTCATCTCTGTTTCATCTTCATTCTTATCAATCAAACACAATCTAGCAAACTCAGATCCTAACAATGGAGTAAATTTAATTTCCTGTGATGTTATTGTGTGTAACTATTTGTCTTTTGTTGGGACTTCTAGCTTTTTTCTAACCCCATATTTTCTATAGTTATACATAAAGAGTTGGTCGCTAAAAATAGTTAAGTTGACTTTCAAGGGACCTATTTGGTCGAGACGAATGGGAGAAGAAAGTCAATGTAATAGAATTTTTTTTTCGAACGTCCAACAAAGCTGGGCCACCCGGGTACATCTATTGGCAAAAGGTCACCCATGCCCGTGATCACAGACAGTGCTGGTGACCTGGCCCATCACCAAGTCCAGAGGAAACCCACCACCTGAAGACCCACTGTGGTAAAACCCTTGACTTGCGCATGAAATTTTGTCCCGAACAAGACTCCAACCGGCGACAACCCCAGAGAAATTCATTGGAGGGGGGGGGGGGGGGGTTAGCACTAAAGTGATGCCCCTTTAATTCAATGTAATCGACTAAGAAATAAAGCTTGGTCTTAAATTGTAATAAACATAAACACGAATTTCTAATTATATAAAGAGTTAAATGCTTGGTTGGTCCCTGTGGTTTGCAAAAATTGCAGACTTGGTCCCAATGGTTTACTAATTACACGCGTGGTCCCTGTGGTTTTCAAAAATGCACTCGGTTGGTCCCTTGCCCTAACATCAGTTAAATTTCTCAGTTAAGTCCATGTTAAATGACCAAAACACCCTTGCTTATTAACAAATACATAAACAGATCAATCTCTCACCTCTCTCTAACTTTCTTTCTCTCTCTCTCAGCTCCCTCTCTCTAGTTCTTTATTCTCACCACCACCCACCCTACCACCACTACCACACACCTGCGGCCACCGCCACCTAACAACATCGCCCCCTAACCACACCGCCGCCACCACCTTACTCCCTCTCTCCTCTCTCAACACTTTCTCTCTCTAAAAAAACCCATTTCAAAACACCCAAAAACACATTGCTGACACAAATTCGGAGCTCCAGATCTTGATTTGGGGTTTATTGGAGATGGGTTGTATTTATCTGTTCTTGATACAGAGTTTGGATAGATTGGTGCCTCGTTTGGGGTGGTGGCGGTGTTGGGTAGGTGGCGGCGACAGGTGGGTGGTAGCAGGGGGATGGTGTTAATGGTTGTGGGGGATGGTGAAATTAGTGGCGGCGACAGGTGGGCGGCGACAGGTGGGTGGTAGCAGGGGGATGGTAGCAGGGGGATGGTGTTAATGGTTGTGGCGGCGACAGGTGGGCGGCGACAGGTGGGTGGTAGCAGAGGGATGGTGAAATTAGTCATCTACACCCTTCATCTCCGCCACTGTAACTCACTCACCACCACTGCAATTCCTCCATCTCCGCCACTGTAACTCACTCACCACCACTGCAACTCCGCCACTGCAACTCCCTCCGCCATCAACTTCAGTCGATTAAGGTACATATCGCCTCTTAGGGTTTTGAGTTTTGAGTTGAATTTGTACATTAGAACCGATTTAGGGTTTTATTTGTTGGGTTTTGATGATGGTTATTGATGAAGGTGGTGGCAACGATAGGTGCGTTGACGGCGGAGAAAGATGATGATGGTGGTGGTTCAGATGGTGGCTGTGGTGACTGTGGTGGTTCCGATGGTGGTGATTACTGGGTGGGTTTGTCGGCAAAGGATGGAAGGAGGAACAGGGGCGGTTTATAGAGAGAAAGGAGGTGGGTTATAAAGAGAGTTAATAAGCAAGGGTATTTTGGTCATTTAACATGGACTTAACTGAGAAATTTAACTGATGTTAGGGCTAGGGACCAACCGAGTGCATTTTTGAAAACCACAGGGACCACGCGTGTAATTAGTAAACCATTGGGACCAAGTCTGCAATTTTTGCAAACCACAGGGACCAACCAAGCATTTAACTCTTATATAAAACGTGAATTAAAGTACAAAAAGTTAGAATCTTTCGAAGCCAAAGCGACGGTAACTAACATATTTGTATGAATTAGTATTAGGTTAGAATCATGTGTATTACATGAGTTGAATAACTATATTGTTATATACTTGGTAATTAAGAAAGAAGATTTGAAATATACGAGTATAAAACATTACGTTTATTACATGTGTTTCTCACCTAGTTATAAGAAATAAAATTATAATAACTGTCATTCAAATTAAATTCAGGACTAAATAAAATATATTATTTTACTATCATTATTTAATTTAATAGGAAAAAGAGACGAGAAAACAAAAATATAGGTGACTTGGAATTGTGCCATGTATCTCCTAGGGATTTTATTTATTAGGTGGGGGGGGGGGGGGGTAGTTGCACGGACCTCCCATCCGCCGGAGTATTGCAACTCCGCAAGCTAACAATGTCCCAATGTTGCCTGGTGGTGAGTACCCACGGTGAAGAGCCCCAACACCCTAATAGGGAATTGCCGGGAGTCGAACCGGTGACCTCAAGAAGAGGCTGGGTGGGACTGGCCAACTGGGCTACCCCAGAAGGTTAATTTATTAGGTAATATAGATTATATTATATATAAACTGAGCGACTTATAACGAGGAGAATGTTATAAATTTCTCCTATGACTCGGGGAAATGTGTCATAGTATTACAAAGCTACTTTGTTTTCTGTTAAAGTATAATATCAAGTATAGTGTTGGTATAATAAGAAAATTTAGCAAGCAAAATACAAATTCATCATGGATCTAATGGATGATACAGGGTGGGCGACATTGGGGACCCTCGTGGGAATACAACATTTTGTAACATTGCTTACCTAGAATTTTCTTAGTGCACAAAAGAATTATGGGTTGTACTACCTACGATAGGTGTATACTAACATACAAAACTTATTTGTTGTGAAAGTGTGAAAACCAAAAGGTTGTGATGCAAGTGGAAAACCAAAAAGTTTCTTTTAGTACAAAGGACTAAAGATATCTTTAATGAAATTTACGAGTATTAAAATTTAAAAATGAAAAGGTGAATCGGTTAAAAAATATAATTATTAAATTACAGGGAATGTAAACGAAAGTTTATGCACAAAATAGATTAAAAGACGGAATAGTTACGCTTTATTGTTATGTTCTAAATTAATTAATATAGATAGATAGATAGATAGATAGATAGATAGATAGGAATTGATCAAATAAAAAGTTGGATTTACCTAAGTAGAATATTAGAAGAAATCTTAATCTTTCATTTTTCGAATCTTTCATTTTTCGAATCAATAATTAAATAAAAATGTAGTAAAAAAAGGGTTGTAATAGTATTTTTAGAATAACCTATTTGTTTACATTCTATTTCCACATGTATATACCCCTTATTTTTTAAATGTTCATAACTTTTTCATACAATAATATTTAAAAAAAAAATGCACCATAAAATCGAGCATTTTTTATCTTTAATTTGAGCACCTTATTGCTATATAAAATATGAGAACTAATAACCCAAAAAATATCTTAGATTTCTATGTTGTATAGCATTTTTATGCTGGATTTTTTGTAATAGATTTTTTGTGCCTGATTTTTTGTATTGTATTTTTTGCTGCTTTTTTGTGCTGCATTTTTGTTTTGAATTTTTTTTGTACTAGATTTTTTGTGATAATTGTTTTTGTACGAGATTTTTTGTATTGGATTTTGAGAAAACAAAAAGGTAAGAGTTTGTGTTCTAAGACCAAAATACCCTTCCATTCTACCTATAAGAAGTCTCACACATATCATCTTCATAATCTTTCTTAACCTACTTAGGCAAACTCACTTTTTAATGGATTCTTTCCCTATATTGATATAACATTTCAGAACATATAAACGATTGGATTAGATAGGTGCCACAATATCTAAGAAAGAATATATACATGGGATTGTAATGTGTTACATGATTCACACATGTTTTGACCAACTGTTGGTTCTAGAACACATGTTAGACGATGTCATATTTGCAGACAACATAATAAAAGCTACTGTGCATGACCAGATGTTGATATCAACGTAACTTTTGTAAGGCTGACATGCATGACGATAAGGCTGATCGGTATGGTGACGGAGATGAAGACGGAGGGGGCGGGATGGGGTGACGGAGCCGGCGCCGAGAAGAAAGAAGGGGGCCCACATGTTTTGGTCCGTCCTGGACGTCGAGAAACAGACGGAGAGGACGGTGACGGGATGAAGAGGGGGGGATGGGGTGACGCCGGCGCCGGGGCTGAGGACGGGCCATACCGTCCAGCTACTGTGCACGACATGTATGACGAGATATTGATATCAATGTAAATTTTGTAGGGTTGACATCAGGGGCGGACCCAAGCCCACCCCAAAGTGGGCGGGCGCACCCCCGGGGGAAAAAATTAGGGCCAAATTCCGTCGAAAATCCCGTCCGCACCCCTTGGAATTTTTCGTCCGCACCCCTTGGACTTTTCGACCGCACCCTTTGAAATTTTTCGTCCGCACCCCTTAGGTAAAAAGTGTTATCAATTTATATTTTAATTTTTTTTTAGTAAACTCTTATTTTAAAAAAAAATATATTACCTAAATTATATAACTTTTAATACCTAACTAACTAAACCAAAATACCCATACCTTTACCCACTTATAATTCCTAACTAGCTAGCCCACTAAGTCTTAGCCCATTAATCAAACCCAACAATATTTCAAACTATAATAAAATAATTAAAGCCCAAAACCTGTAGAAATTCTATCCCGCTCTCTCTCTCTCACTCTCTCTCTTGCGTCCCTGCACTGCCAACGAACAACATCACCCAGCGACAACAGTCCAGCAGCCGGCGACCACCGTAATCAACCACCATACCACCGTCGTTCGACACCAAATCTTACCGGAATCCGAACACGGGTAAGTTTCTTTGTTATTTTGATGATTTTGGTTGATATTATAGGAGAAAAAGGGTAATAAAGTTGTTAAATAGGTTTGAAATTTTGTGTGTGTTTGACGTTGTTTATGGTTGTTTAGATGATTTTTAGGGTGATTATGTTGTTTATATATTTTTAGGGTGATTACAACTTACGTTATGATTTCTAGGGCTTGAATAGTTGAAAATTAAAATTGAAACATTATGTTATGGAGCGATAAACTTATGTTATATAGAGAAAGAATTGCTTAAAAAATTAGCTTTAAATGATGTTTTGGATAGATTTCAAAAAATGAAAACCCGTAGGGCGTCGACGTTTTAATTATGTTTGTAACAAGGTTTGACATGTTTTTGATGATGTTTTGGATAGCAAATCTGATTTCCAGCTTGATCCAACCTATATAAACCCACCCCCACTTCCATTTTCACTCACCATGATCTGAATATTCTCTAAGTTGAAGCTCAAATGCTTCATAACTGAGAATTTATAGATCATATCTTCTAGCTTGGACCCTTTGTAAGTATTCTTTCGCGCTTTTATACATTTTTAAGCGTAAAAGTCAAACAGTGTTTGACTTTCTGCTTTGACCAGTCAATGGTCAACACGAAGTTCGTTTGAACTTCGCAACGTGAGCGTAATCACGATGGTTATAGTCCCGAGTGACTATACCTACTGATTACCACGTTGATTAGGTGTAGTGACGAGTCATAGTTTCGGTCAAAATGCGCGTTTATGCGTATTTTGCAACCAAACTATTCTTGGGTATCAAAACCGTTTGTTTTGATATCAAACTTGTTTTCAAACCTTGTTAAACATGTTTTAACATGTTTAACTCGTCACTGTTAAATTAGTGCTTGTATAGGGTCGTAAGATAAGATGTCTAAACAATCGCTTAGACTTTCGAACCCGACCCATTTGGTCGATCTTTAGGATCCGACCAAGCATGTTTAGTGACCATCCGAGGTTATACCTTATGGTCACTACGCTTAGTTAGTTGTATGATAGGTAATTTATATGCCTTAGGAAAATGACCAAACTGCCATTTTTACGCATAAATTCATTTTAAGCATATGTAACATAAATTTGGGCATCTAAACTGATTAGGAAACATTATTAGACATGTTAAGGCATATAATACTTGTCATAGGACTAGTTAGGCGGTCCGAACGCGTTTTACGTGAACGACGCATTAAAGTGGCGTAAGCTACCTTAACGAGTCGTAATGGGTCATAAGCACTTAGGATAGGTTTCATTTTAGTATGTAGGCTTTGTTAAACCATATTATATGAGTTCCAACACTCATTTGGTTTACGAAACCTCATCCTATCCGATATCCCGATTTAGGTCCGGTTTATTTCCCGATCCCTCTAGCTTTGCTTGGTTGTTATTCAAGACTTCTAAGCATCCTCAAGTGAGTACATAGCCCCCTCTTTTACTGTTTTTCAAACATTTTGGGGTGATACACATGTGCCTACTTGTTACTTTCGTGCTTTTCATGCTTTTATATCATATACTTGTTATGTTCATTAGTACACTTATAGTACATGATTTCATTGTGTTTTGCTATGTATGTTCACTTAGCATGCTAGCACATTGATTTTTATATATTACATTTTGTTGCATATGTTCATCCAGCATATGGACACATTGTTTTACATTTTAAACTGTTTAATCCATTGGAATTGTTTGATTTATGTGAACCGTTTGAAACTGATTGATTATGTGAACCGTTTGAAACTGATTGATTATGTGAACCATTTGAAACTGATTGGTTATGTGAACCGTTTGGAACTAATTGATTGATGTGAACCGTTTGAAACTGTTTGAACCGTTGGGTTAGGGAAGTGATTAGGTAACGAGGCGGGTGTAATGTGTTAAAAGCATGGTGGATACGCCGCTGGTACTTCCTATATATAAGTGCTTTTAACACATTATATATCGTTGCGTTATCTAGATCACTTGGGCAAGGTTATCAAAACAAAGTTATATTACAAGGTTTTTCTAACAATATAAAACATTCGAGTTTTATTTCAAAAACGATTTACAATTTGGGTTTACTTAAACAAATGTTTTGAGTAAGATTCATGGTATCGAGGTTTTATAAAACAAATCTGTTTTGACTTGGTTATTTCCAATTTACATTACAAACATTTTACAAAACTTGGTTTTCTAATTATCAATTAACAAAGCTGTTCAAGTTATATTTTTAAAACATAAACGAGCCATGAATCTGACACTCACATAAAACCTATGTACTCGCCGACATTTTTATGCTGACATATTTTCACATGTGTTTCAGGTACCATAGTTGATGATGATTGATGATGATATTGATGCATGCTCACATAGGAATGGACGAGGCCTTAGTGACTTAATAACAATGAAAGTTAATTTGTTCATGTTTTGTTTCTAGTTTCAATGTAATGTAATACATTTAATTCAATAAAAAAGAACTTCAATCCATGTGTTATGAAACAATGATTCTGTTACGACACTCCCCGACGTTTCCGCAGCGGTTTATTGTTTTAACGCGGTCGGGGTGTGACACCTTTCAACCACCCCATTTTGTTCTGATGTTCTTGGGATGCTGTACTGCCTTACAATCCCTTTTGGCACACAGAAATCATCCAACTCCTTGTTTCTGAACTCTGTTCCATTGTCACTTCTAAAGATTTTTACTGGCAAGTGATTTTAATTTCCATTTTTATCAGTGATTTTAATTTCTTGACCATCCTTGTTTGTTGTTATTATCTCAGCTAAACCAGAATCAATTTCAACAGTGTTTTCAGTTTGGTCATTTTTCCTGAAACCTATGCCAAACTTTACATTGCTTTTGATTTGTTTCTCTAACATTAGCTCATAACCCTTACAGGACTCCACCCATTTTTTACAAGTGATTTGGGTGGATTCAAGCTCCTTTTTACAAAGTTGGTATTTTTCTACCGTAGCTTGAAGTTGATCCTTGCTTATGCTATGTTCATGTTTCAGACTGCAGATTTCATTCTTTTTTCATACAATTTGTTTTTCAATTCTTTGACAGTTTTTTTCAAATTGTACTTCATGTTTTAAAATTTTATCTCTAAGACTTTCATTCACCTCTTTTATATTTGCAAATGCAATAATGCATTTGTCCGAGCACAGATTTTTCACGACCTGAGGTGATACCTTAGCTGCAGCCATCATGGCACAGTCACATTCTTCCTCACACACTCTACCATCCCATGGGTCAGCAAGAGGTTCCAACAGTGGTTCAGATTCTTTCTTCTCTAACAGTTGTACACCAACAACAGCAGTAACCACTGCTTCAGCAACTTCATCCACTGTTTCAGCACTGGGTTCCACTTCATCAGACTCCTGCCCTTCTGGTATTGACTCTAATGCCAAAAAACAGAATTCGTGAATGGAAAAATTAGAATTAGCAAATAGAGAAAAATTATCATCATTCAAATCTTTAGGCATGCGGTGTGCGTGAAGCGTGATATGATTTTATTAATATTTTAAGTTCGTTTTATGCATTAGTCAAGTTTTAAATTTATTAAATACGATATTGTACTGACAATAAACACACACTAGGGCAAGTGCACCCATCGTGAGCGTAGTATAGTGTTGGTAAGATACCGAGGTCGTCCAAGGACACAAGAGCTTTTAGTACCGGTTTATTGTCAACGTCTAATCGATCTAAATTTTTTAAAAGAGTTTTTAAACATGAAAGTAAATCTAAAAATTAAAAGATAAATAAAATGAAAAAACAAATAGACAAGATAGAATCACTTGGATCCAACTCATCTTTAATGTACCCTTTGATGATTTTCGCACTTTCGGACTTTTTAAGAGATTATCTTAGTTATAGTAGTAGGCCCCCCTTTTGAAGGTGACATTACCCTCAACCCAGTGGTTTGAATCAGCAGGGATACAATCCCAAAGGGTCGAAATATTGAAAGATAATTAAATAAGTTATTAATGCGAATAGTGGTAGGCCCCTCTTTTGAAGGTGACGTTACCCTCGGCTAAGTGGTTTGAGTCAGCAAGGATACAATCCCAAGAAGTCGGCTTAATGTTTTAATAGTAGTTTACATACGAGGGGTTCAAGATATTAGCACCCCCGCCATCCAATACCTTTGGGGCATTGAAGGAGGTCCTAGTAAGCTTGAATCAAGTCCTCGCAGGATCTATACACTGAACGAGACAAGAACTTTACCAAACCACCCTTCTAACCCCCTTCAAAGTAGTTAACGCGTTTTATGTAGACCGTAAAGACACGAATGAGCAAATCAATGACATCATGAAGAAATGGTAAAGACTTCACTTTCAACATAAGAAACTAGTTATTAAAGTCATTAATACATACCCAATTAAAAAGTGCCGAAAGATTAAAAATCAAAAGTAATACATTAAAGACTTGTATTCACCAATGATGTAAGAGGTTAGCCAAGCATGGCCTTTGATTGACAAGAACTCTTACTATCAATCTTGGATCCTGAGACTATTACACACTCTAAAGATGAAAGATGGATGATGGTCGTTGGTGTTGTAGTGGTGGTGGAGTGGTGGCAAAGTGAGAGAGAAGTGGTTTGCCAAGGGATGCCTTTGAAGTGAACCAAGCACCCTTATTTATAGTCAGAATAGTGCCCCGGCCATGGCCCCGTGTCCATCGGGCACGACCCGTGGCCAGCTCCTTCTCTTCCTTCATTAATTGCAGCTATCAGCAGAGGGCCCCACACGACCCCGTGGCTTCTGGACACGGCCCCGTGGTCAACTCTTGGTTGTACTATAAAGATTCTACAAATCTGAGAGTTGACCATGCCCCATGGTGAGCTGGGCACGACCCCGTGGTGGGCGTAGAAGCTTCTGCAGGCTTTATCTTGATGTGCGAGGTCTGACCACGGCCCATGCCTGGCTGGGAACGGCCCCGTGGTCAGCTTCTGTTTTCTTGTTTTTTGTCTTAGGATATGTTGTCGAGGGGTCGGGCATGTCACATTATTCCTTCTTCTTGTATTTATGTTTGTTTTTTGCTGCTTATTTGTTCCTTTTTGTTCTTTTAAGCTCATTTGGTCCTGTAAATTCAAAAGGAAGAAAGAAACACGCTTTTTCCGACATTAGTACTAAAAAGGGTTGGTTTTATGCCTCTATTGATGTAATTTATATGTTGCATTTTGTACATATCAGCATGCTACTCTAATCAACAAATCCTTGAGTAAAGAAGCTTTGTTGACTGGCCTCTGCTGGGGCAGATGTTTGTGCAGCATGTTGTGGTGCAGGTTGTTGCACTTGGACCTGAGAGACAGGGGCTTGGACATACTGGATTTGTGGAATAGTGGTTTGAACATATTGCACTGGAACAGTGTTTATAGGATATGCAAAATGGGCAGTGTTTTTCATATGTGGAGCAGGGGTATATTGGGAATAGTGCACAGTGTTTTGTGTGTTTTGAGGTCTAGGGCTAGGGTGAGTAATGATTGGACCACTGTTTTTACTTCTACATTCCCTAGAAAAGTGTCCTAGCCTGTTACACTTGTAACACTTAATACCCCCACTTTAAAATTCCCATGCAGTCCTGGAAACTTTCTACCTGTTCTCTTGTAAAACTTGATGGTTCTTACACTCAGCAAAGCCAATTGGTGCAAAATGTCCATTTCTTCCAGATCAATGGGATCAAAAGGTTGGAGGTCATTGAGTTCAAAGGATAAGTTGTCAGAATTCTGGTTTTCTCCACTTGCTGTAAAAGCATAGTTGGGTGAGTAAGGCTCAGAGTTGAGGGCTCCACCTGCAGTTATGTCAATGTAATGATCATAACTCTGGTCCTTACTACCACCAGATTCTTCTTGACCCAAAAGTGCTGTGTTACCAAAGGTGTAATCATCAGCAACTTTCCCAGATTCATGCAACTTCTTTTTCTGGTTCAGCTCTCTCTCATAAGTGAGGAGCCTACCATGAAGTTGGGTCAGACTTAATTCTTTGAAACCCAAATAATTTATGGTCACAGAAGCTATAGTGTCCCACTTGTCTGGTAGTGATCTAAGAAAACCTACTATTTAAAATGGACTTTTCAAATTCAACATTAACCAGTTTAAGTTCACTAATGAGACAGCTAAATCTTCCAAACTGTTGGGTTAGTGAATCTCCTTTGACATGACAAAACGTTTCATATTGCTGATTCGAAACCTCCTTGTTGTTTTCTATAACCTTTTCTGTTCCACCAAACTGCTCTTTCAGTGCATCCCAAGGCTCTTTGGCACTGTTACAATGTAACAGTCCAGCATATATGTCACTGAAGCCACAATGCTAAAAGCCTTTGCATCTAATTCTATTTTTTTGAAAATCCTGATCTGAGTAATTTTCAAGGCTTTTAGGCACTTGGGCCTTGGAATCTTCTGTGCTAGGCACCATTGGAACATGTGGTCAAAGATGACTGACTTCCAGCAACTAGTGTTTTACTGAGCTAACACATGGCCCATCCTACATTGCCATATATTGTATTCTGATCTGACAAGCATAGGTGGCTTGAATAGTGTTCCGGTGTTATGAGGGACCTGTGAGTGTGAAGTCATCTTGGTTGTTTTACAGAAGTTTTTGAATAATCAACTTTAGATGTGATTACACTTTACTCTGTTTTTCAACTGATACGAACAACTTTAGTATCAATGGATTTGAGCTGAACTTTTATATCAATTGATTGTTAGATCGAATTTGACTGTCCTAGACTCTGATACCAATTGTTAGGATCTGAGTGTTTCCTGATTGCGTTGTTTTAAACAAAGTGATTAAATGGAAGAAGATAAATCAGAGAACAATTGCAGCGGAAATGAAAGTAAAACTTTATAACACAATCAAAGAGAGATAGTTTTCATCACACATGTTTTCATTACAAAGGTTCAACTATTGCATGCATGAATACTAAACTCCCCCTCAGCCTGAGCTCACTAGTTGTTCGTACAAGATGAGTGTGTGGAAAGAGCTGATAGAACAGTACACTTACTATTCTATTTATAGTACAAATCTAACCACTGATCATCTTAGCTGACGCCACCTAGACAGTGATATCTAACAGACTAACAACCTCTAAACACTGATACTAAACAAACACTGTTACATTGAAATACTGACACACTAAACACTAATGCTTTTATCCACTGTTGATGCTTAAGCACTGATGTTGCTGAGCAGTGCTTTCCTCTTAGGTTGATCAGGCCTTTGATTCAGCAGTACTTGGACTTCAACAGGGCTTTGATAATCAGCAATTGATAGGTCTTCATCAGTCTTTGTAACCAGCAGTCTTTAGAGGAACAGTTGTTGAGTAAAACAGTCTTTAGCATCATCAGCTGTTAGAAACACTGCCATTAGAGGGAACTTAGATCAGCATTGCTTATTGTGGATCAACTGTTGAGAACCAGTTTTGGCTTTCTGTATCATCTGTTCTTCAAGAAATGATCACATGGGCCAACACTAAGCTTTTCCCTTGACCGAGCTATTCCACCCTATATTCAGGGCTCGTTACCTGCAGTTTAATCTTTTAAAAACACGTCAGTTTTCACTGGTAAATACAATTAACCAACTCATTTAAAAATCATTTTCATAAATCATTTTGATACATATTATGATAACCCGTGGGTTAATCATTTAGTATTCTTTCGGAATAGATTTCTTGTCACCAGTTTTACATTCTTGTTAATACAGCTGGGTACCAAAAATCTATGCCAGTATGTGATGATAGTACACACCACCTTTAATACACGTCTTCTGGAAATATGCCTACACTTATTTTATATGGTCATTCCTATTTGATGAGTCGGGATGCCCGAACACGGTACCATTACCCCCCAGTGTTTAATGTTATTCAAGCAATACGAATTAAACCGGATACTTATATTTATGAAAGCATTTGCCCTTTTATATAAAGCCCGTTCCACGCGGCTAATGCCGTAACCCAAGTTTTCAAATAAAACTAGGCTAAGAGTATTTACCTTTGCTTAGAAAATTTTCTATTTTAATAAGTTCTTTAAAGCAAAGCCGTGTTTCAGGTTGTATATCCTAGGAACGATTATTTGGAATGCTCTATAGTCCAAAATGAAACAGATATAAATATCCGTTTGAATGTTCACGAGCCTTTTTGTAAATTATTTTACTTGACTCGCTACTTAGAATATTATTCGGCTTCGCTAGATTAAGTGTTGACCAGTTAGAATGTGATTTATATCCTTCCGAGTGCAAAGCCTCGTTAAATATGAGTTATTTAACCAAACATTCTGATTTGGAATGATTTTGAAAGGTTTAAGCCCATTTCGACTAGTTTATATAATTTATATATTATAAACTAGTCATTTGCGTAAACGCGGCATCGGATGGTCGAAAGGGTCTATGACAAGTGCATTACTCCATTATGTCAAAACATATTTCCAAATGTTATATAATCAGTTTCGAGGTCAATTTACATGCCTCGTTGGTATTAAACCATTTCTACGCTAAAAGGGTGTTTTTGACATTTTTTTAAAGTATAGATAGCGAACTTGTATATTTACCCTCTAAACGGTGTGACCATAAGGTATAACCTCAGAGGGTTATTCCCTACAATATTATGGCCACAAAACATGCATTGATTGGGTTTCAAAGTAGACAAAACAGGTCGAAATGGAATGTCAAAGCAAAAGTCAAACTGCTTGACTTTCGATATAGAATAGAGGTCTAAACTGAGTATGATGAGTTGAGCATGCCAAAATATGTTATATTAATCCATACTACTGATATAATGTCAAAACTTTGAGTTTCGATAGCTTAAAGTTCAATTAGCGTAAAATGCACATTTACTAGTTTTGACTTCTTATATATACATGCTCGACTCATCATTTCGCCTATCAAACGTGATTGTCGGAAGGTATGATCACAGGAGAATCATACCAACATTATTATGATCACGTAGGAAAGTTCAGATTGAACTTAGACTTGACCAAAATGGCCAACATTGAAAGTCAAACGGAAAGTCAAACTGTTTGACTTTCAGTTGATTACTAGCTAAATTAATGAAATTGAACAGGGGAGAACGACTTACTAGACTTGAGGACTCATAAGAACTTCAAGGGGCTGCTCTAAACTCCAGAGGAAGCTCCAAATATCAGATTAGGAGTGAATTAAAAGGTGTGAGTTGAATGTGAACCATAATCACCTATTTATACTAATCCAAAATCTCTCAAATCATGACAAGTGTGACTATGAGCTTTAGGAGAGAGATTAGTGTCATTTTAGGTGTCACAAGGAGGTGAGTTTGAGACACTTTCGTGAGATTGGTGGCAACACGGCAGTAGGGAATTGCCAGCTGCCATTCTGTTGTCTCTGCACCTCTTACGGACCGTAAGAGGTGGGTTACGGCCTGAAAGTGGTGGGTTCACCCCCTTTACAAGTTTTGAACCCCTTACAGTCCGTAAGGGATACCTTACGGTCCGTAAGGGACCTTTAGAAATGGAATTTTGGCATTTTTGCCACTTTAGTCCTTGGACTTTGTTTTTATTTCCTTTTTGACATAATAGGTCCCTCTCCTTCCACAAATCAGAAATAAACGGACAGTTTGAACATGTGTCGCGTTATTATATGATATAAATTTGCGAGATGTTACATAAATAGGTTATACGAACATAAAGCTGATAATAAACAGGTTACACGAACTGTTAAGACACGAAAAAAATTTACCAGCGTATCATACAACCTGTTAAGACACGAAAACGACCTGGAGGGGTGGAGTGTGGATGCCGACCATGGAGACGTGGAATTGAGAGAGAGATGCGGCTGAGAGCTGCGATGTTTGATGTTTCAAAATTAGGGTTATGTTTTTCCTTTGTTCAAACCACGTATATCAAATGCCTACCCCACTTCCTACTTTTTTTTTTAAATTATAAACATGTCTTAATGGGTGTTTAACATGTTAACGGGTTTTTAACCTGTTTGGACACGAAAATTAACCGGTCTTATCTTGTTTACCTGTTTAAGACACGAAACATGTTATTGGTCAAATATGGACCTGTTAAGGTCGTATCGTATTCTTGTGCCGTGTCTAAAATTGTCAACCCTACAATTTTATAGTAAAATTTTCTTATTTTATTTCTACAATATAGTAAATGTGTAGGTCCCTTAGTCCGTGCGGATCGTAACAGAATCGTCTATCTAACCTAGAGTGCGGAATCCCCTAGATCAGATTTCACAGAAAACGAGTAGAAACAGAATCACGAACACGATGCACTTTCAATCCGGTCTTCTATTGATTATCCAACACGAAGTTTACAATCAATTCAAGACCCACAAGAAATCTCCTAGCCACTCTCTATAGATTTCTCCCAATGTCTCAAATGTCTCCAAGTGTCTAACCTAAACCCTTATGCCAAGCCTTGTTTATATAGGACAAGGTTTGCACATGGGCTTTGGTCTGGGCTAGGCCATTCTCCAAGCTCATTACACTAAATAACTCCCTAACCAATAATGCTAAGCCCAATACAAAATATCCAAAGACTAAATAATCAAACTATTAAGCTGTTGTCATAAAACATGCACCAACAAACTCCCCTTTGACAATAGCTTCATAGTGTAACTTTGTCTTCAAACATCTTGTAGTCTTTTGGTCTTTGGATAGCGTCAGCCACACAGTTTCTGACATCAACAAAATGTATAATACTTGATAACTTAGGGGCTGTTTGGTAGCCTCTTAATGACCATTCAGATGCTACCTCTTAATGGTTTAAAACCTCTGAATGAATAAGAGGTAACCTCAAGTCTGAATGGTTAAGAGGTAACATCTGAATGGTAAATCATCACATGTCACATTCTTCTATCTTCTCATTGGTAAAATTCTTAATGGTTCCGTTAAGAGGTAGCCTCTTAATGACCATTCAGAGGCTACCAAACAGCCCCTTAGAGCTGCGTAAAGTATGGATTCCTTATAAAGCTTCCTCACCATTCCTTAAATTTGTTCCATTAGGACTACGTAAAAATACTTGCCCTGAATTTCGTTGTCTTATGGGAAAAAGGAACTCAAAATATGAAATTTTAAAGATAACAAGAAAAAACGTGAAGAATAAAATTGGCTAAGCAGAAAATAAAAATACTTTTGGATAAAACATTGTTAGGAAAACTATACGAGATTAAATGGGAACAGGTTATACTTAGTCGTGATTGCGATCTATAAAAAGGAAAGGAAATTGTACTTCATGAATGTATGAACATATTTCTTGATTTTAAAAATATAAAGGTTGTATTTGATATTAAGACTAACATATAAATATATCGAATAAATAAATGTTTGATTATGTTATAAAAACTAAGGACGAGTTGAGCTTGGTTTGAGTCTGCCTAAATTCGAGCTTGGTATGTACTTAAGAGAGCTCGAGCTTGAGCTTAGCTTGTCTAGAGCTTTATTTATAAGGCGCAAGTTCGGCTTCAGCTTGTCTCGGTTATTATTTGTTAATTATTTAATTGTAATATTTATCTATATTTATAATTAATTTTTTTTATATGTCTATATTTAATAATAGGGGAAGGTTCATTTGAAAAGAAAATTTAATTGAGAAGAAAAAGAACAAAGGTAATTTTGTAAAACAATAAATGGTTTGTTCACTTATCTCATTTATTATAATTTTTTACTAATTAATTAGTCATAAAGACTAGAATCCTCCACACTAACTTTTTTTGCTTAAACACATCAAAAGTTATCTTACATATTTTGAAATTCATCTTACACGTTGAAATTTATCCTACACAACTCGTAACTTATCTTACACAACTCGTAGTTTAACCTACACTTTAAGTTATTTTATTTTACTTTTTTGAAAAATATATATATTTTGAAGATAAGTTACAAAAAATTTAATGTAGTTAGCTATTAAAGAGCAAGACTACAAATTAATGACATATGTAGATTTACCAATGTACCCTTATAGTAACATTAAATACTTATATTAAATTAAGTAAAATAAAACATTCTTATTGGTTGAAATTTCTTCTTCTTACAAAAAAATTTCTTCTCATTTGAACTATCTACTTTAATAATATATATATATAGGGTCAGGATTTAGAGAAAACGGTGAAAAGTGTGAGAACGGTGAGAACGCTTATGGATCGTCCGATCAAAACAATCCATGCACTAGATTGCGCGGTGGCGTTTTCGTAAATAACATCAATATTATTATGTGGGACGCGCTTCATTAAGGGTAAAAGGGTCTTTTACCGCTCATATTTAAAACGCCATCAAATGATAAAACACCATACAAAAAATAAAACGCCATTAAAAACAAAACGCCAAAAATTAAAAATAAAACGCGTTGAATATTACAGGAAGATGAAACAACACAAATAACTGAATTTCAGTTATTAACATTTATTAGAAGAAATTTCCTCCAAAATTACGCGCCCAAAACATCATTATATAAACAAACGTAAAAACATAGCTTCCATAATCACTTCAA
Source organism: Helianthus tuberosus (assembly GCA_030545235.1). NCBI lineage: Eukaryota > Viridiplantae > Streptophyta > Magnoliopsida > Asterales > Asteraceae > Helianthus > Helianthus tuberosus. The sequence goes on along the minus strand of JARYGA010012460.1, from coordinate 24,864 downwards.
TCTATCTATTTTCTGCAAAAAAAACAAACATCTTTAACCAAAAACGCCAACTTAAACAAAATGCCTAAAATGGCAACAAACGTTTCGTGGAGATACACTTTGGGAATCAGGCGATACGTCCTCCATTTTGACAACAGAAGGAGGGTGTATGTTAAGACTGTAACACCCCGTGTTTCGGAAGTCAAAGTCAAGATTGAAGTTAAAGGAAGAAAAGATTGCTAATTGCGATCTGTCACTCCTTGCTCAACTCCTGTTTTGACTTTTAGATAATCTTATTACTTTATTGCATTAGTTGTATTATGTGGAGTACTTGTTAATAATCGAGGTTTAATCGCATATTAATCGTTAATCGACTTAATCGCACTCGCAACTCGAATTACATATTTAGATATTGTTTTACGTGTGTGTGCTACTTATGTGTTACTTGTGCATGTTTACTTATATTATGTTTGTGGTAATCAATCGAAACGCAATCGCAACGCTATCGCAATCGAATCACAGACGCTAATCACAAGTTAATTAGGATGATTGTATGTTAGATATAGTAGTTGGGATTAAAAGTAATTTAATGGGTAATTCTATCGCACCGCTCTCTCAAATCGCAACGCATTGCACGCGAATCGAAACGACAAAACCCATCGCGCCGAACTCTAGGGTCGAGTGGCCAACCGACCGAGTGCCACACCGACCGAGTGGCCAACCGATCGGGCTGCCACCCGATCGGTCTGCCACCCGATCGACCAGCCCCTTATCCCACTTTCCTTTTATGGAAACCCTACAAATACCCTCATCTGTCACATCACTTGATGTTGACAGCTCTCACTCGACTAGCTAGCTCTAGCCTTCATTTCTCTCGATTTCTTCCGATTCTTGTAAGTTTTCAACCTAAATCTTGTACTTTCTTGATCTACATGCACTCCTACACCTTTCTATCTTTTGAATCTCAACTTTTAACCTAGAAATCTATGGATTTGAGGTGTTCTAGGATGATGTCATCATGGGGTTCTTATGAACTTCATGTTTTGGCCTCATTTCACCAAGAACGACTTAGATCTGAATGATTTCCACACAAATGAACAAAGATCTTGCATAGATCTGAACATATTCACGGTGAAAAGGATTGAAAGATGGTTTCCAACTTTCTTTCAACTCTTGTACACTCAACGCACTCAAACTTGATGGAATCATAGCTTGTTCTGATCTTCTACTCGTTCGTAGTGATGTATCAGTTCTAGATCTGAATTCCATCCGAGAGATATTGATCTCGGGTTTGAACATGAACTACCGACTCGAACCGTGAACCGGTCGGACTTGGGTGATTCCTGTTCGGTTGAGTCACTTGGGCCAAGTTAAGGGTTCTGATTGTTCAAGCAAGGTATCAACACGTCTCGTTCAAAACTACAAAAACTTCAAGCAGAATCAAGTGTCAAGACGATCAGGACGTCGGAACGGATTACCGTCCGATCGGATTGCCATCCGATCGACCGGCCGTTCGATCGGGTTGCACTGTAGTTCCACACTTTAACATTTTATTCAACCATTCAAGGACTTGGACGTTGAACGGATTACCGTCCGATCGGTTTGTCATCCGATCGAGCGACCGTCCGATCGTGTGACGTCTAGGACTTTGATACTTAAACAATTTTCAGCATGTTCAATACAAAAGATAGCCACCCGATCGGATTGCTATCTGATCGAGTGACCGTCCTGCTGTGAACTTTTTCTCGCACTGAGAAGCCTCGCCAATCGGATTGCCATCCGATCGAACGGCTGTTCGATCGACCTACCTGAAGGGTAGAGATACTTCTCTATTTTGAAAATGCTACAACGAAAACTTCAAAAGTCAAACCATCATACACAAACACATCCTCACCAAGCAAGGTGACAATCCAATCGAATGGCCATCCGATCGGATGACCATCAGAACGGGTTGCCACCTGATCGACTGGCCGCCCGATCGGATTGCCATCCGATCGGATTACCGTCCGATCCTTGGTACACTTGTATCATTTTACGCGCCGCTTATCGTTTATGCTATCGTTAACTGTTCAGGCTAACTCCGCTCTAAGCGCTCCCTTCAATCCACAATTCCATCGTTGTGAGTATACTTGAACCCTTTTTGCTTTACGCACTTTTGGGTGTTACATACGTTACTTATTCTAAATCATATCAAACACACTACGCAATACTTTAACGCTAACCACTACTGTATGTTATACGTGACTCGATGAATGCTTGTTTGTTATGTTTACACATAGTTGCTGTCTACCTGCCTTAGCAACGATAGTACTATTTGTTTGGACTCAGCACCTGTTCACTCAGGGGTTGTTAAGGACAATTAATTACATGGTTCACAGTGGTGAATATGTATTACGAACTGCCTTGGGCAGTCAACCCGCAGTCATTGGTATCGATAGAATCATGTCGATAACTAACGTGCTTCGCATCACACGTTGTACATACTGGTTATGCGTAATCGATTTCGAACTCTATTATGCTATTATTAAACTTGTATGCTCACATTTATACTATGTGTATTGACTGTTACGTTAACGTATGTGGCAGGTGCATAAAATGCTAGGACACCTTGTTTGCTGTGTGATGAAATCGAGGCTAGGAAAGAGTCCTAGAAACAAATAAATAAATTGTCTATTTGAAATCTGAGTTGTCGGAACAGAACTACTTGTCTTGATTTTTGTCTGTAATAACTATGCTACTTATTATGTCATGGTATGGGACGTGATGCTTTTAAATAATTGGGAATCGTAGTTGTTATGGAAATTTCTGGACAATCTGTTTCGCTCAGTGCCACGCCCCGATGTTTCCGCCATCGGTTGGGGTGTGACAAATTGGTATCAGAGCCATAACTATAGGGAATTAGGCAAGACTTGACCTAGTCCGAGTTGATGTCTTAGAAACGACCTAGTCTATAGTTAGGTACCAACAGACCGACTTGTGCATACCCGGTAGGGGTTTTGTACGAGCTTACTTGTAATATCTCGCTATCCTCTCTTGCACTGCACTCTAATTTTCGAAAATGAGCGAGCGATTAGCTCGAGACTAGGTGTGAAAACCACAAACTCTCGACCAAATTGCTTGTTCGACTCGCATTTTTATCAATAAACAAGGGGACTTGCGTTGAACCAGGAGTGAAATCCATACTTTAACGTAGATTTTCCCCGTATTTTATCAACACATGAACAAAGTTGTTAAGTCAGGGGTGAAACCCGAACCCTGACAACTTACTCCGATCTCTATTTTGTTTTACAAAGCTCTCACCAGAGTCACGGTGAATTCCAAGGACTCGAGTGCTTGAATAGCCAAAAGGATGGATGCCATTCACCTCGTGTCGGTGATAGAGCACAGTCTATTAGGCTAACAAGGACTTTTGGGTACATCCTTGTGAATAGTCGAACCACTTTGGAAAGTCGACGTCTATCTAGCCAAAGACAATCCATTCCCGATTTCTATAAGTTTTGATTCTGAGCCCGCAACTGCTGAGTCTAATATTTGTCAATTTTATGTGGAAATTTATGTGTTTTATATGACTATACGTTTGATTTCTGGTGGATTATTCATTTTCGCTCTTTATTTCAATCAACACGCACAACACACTACACGATAGCCTACAAATCGCTGATCATCATTCGCAATCGCTGCTCGATACTCGCAATCGCTGTGATTAATTGCTATACGCGCTGTGAAGGATAGGGAATATGTGCAACATATAGCTAGGTTTCTGTATTCTGACTGCCTCATGTGTTCTGTGCAATACGTGCTTATATGCTTCAGTACTTTATGTGCTTATGTGCTTTTGCGCTTATGTGAATCTGTGATTACGTGTCTATGTGAATACGTGTTACATGACTATGTTCCTGAGCTTTAGTAGTACTAGTCGTGTGAGGTGAGGTTCGATTATATTGTGTTTGAGTCCTTTGACGATGTCTGTTGCAGACAATGTCGTCATCTGGACCCCGTTACTCTCGACATGCACGCCGAGAACAGAGAGACAAACGCCTTGCAGCACTCGTCGCTGAGCAGATAGCAAAAGTCGTCCCGCAGATGGTTAGCGACCTACAAGAGAATGCTAGCAAGTCTTCTGAAGAGTCCAGGACTGAAACTCCTAAAGATGCTCCTAAAGCTGCTTTCAGCTTCAAGCATTTCAAAGCTTGCAGACCGAAACAATTTAACGGCGAAGATGGTCCTATGGCCCTATTTCAATGGTTTGATTCGATCAAGATCACCCTGCGCCAGAGTGTCTGTCCTGATGATCCCCGCACTCTCAACGCGACCGGCGTCTTCCAGTCCCGCGCTTTAGACTGGTGGACGGCCGAGAGAAACAAACGTGGAAACGACGCAGCTTATGGTTTGACATTGGACGAGTTGAAGAACGTCATGTTGGAAGAGTTCTGCCCTCCCCACGAGCGCCAAAAGTTGGAGGACGAATTATGGAATATCAAGCAGAAGGATGGTGACAATGCTGCTTTAACTGCTCGCTTCAAGTAGCTTAGCATAATCTGTTCTGATCAAGTCAAGACTTCTGATATGACGATCAAAAAGTATATCCGAGCTCTACCGGATTGTGTCACAGATTTTGTAGCTTCAAAGCCAGCAACAATCGAGGAAACTTACTTGCTTGCTGCAGAAATCAACGACAAGCGAGTCAAGTCTGGCTTCTGGGATAAAGTCACCAAGAACCTGCATCAAGCTACCACCGCATCAACCGCTTAAGCCACCGCTACCCCCTCAGTCCTCAAAGGCCTCTCGTCGCAAGAGGAAGAACAACAACAACTCCACCAACAGGAACTGTGCTGTTACCACTGTTGCCCCACTCCAAGCTGTACCAGCTCAGCAGCAGATGCAACACCGCCAGGTCGCGACACCGGTAACCCAAGCACCGCCGGCAAAGCGTGCTTATACGGGTCCTCACCCGACCTGCCCTACCTGTACCTATCATCACCCGGTGGGAATCCCTTGCAGATTTTGTGTACACTGCAACATGTACGGCCATTTCACCGCCAACTGCCGTACAGGTCCTCGACAAGCGCCAGCACCAGCTACTGCTCATCAAGCTCTACTTCCTGCTCCTCAAGGCCAACAAGCGGCTCAGGCACCCGCGGTCAACGCTAGAGTCTGCTTTACGTGTGGTGATCCCAACCACTTCGCAAACATGTGCCCTAATCGGGTTGTGAAGCAAGAGCCCTAGCAGCAGCAACCTCAACAACAGCAGCTGCAGCAACAACAACAGCAACAAGCAGCACGCGCTCGAACTTTCAACATCAACGTGTGCCAAGCCCAAGCCGATAACAACGTGGTCAATGGTACGTTCCTTGTTAATGATATTTATACTTCATGTTTATTTGATAATGGAGCCGATAACTGTTTTTTGTCATTTGAACTCGAAAAGCTCCTTAATCGTAAGCGCGTCCATCTCCCCTCAACGTTCGATATTGAAGTCGCCACCGGAAGAACCGTCGCTCTCAATTCTGTTCTTCGTGATTGTACTCTCGAGCTCAACAAACACATTTTTCCTATCGATCTTATTCCAATGCAGGTCGGAAGTTTTGATGTCATAGTAGGCATGGACTTTCTTCGCGAAAACCATGCTGAAGTTGTTTGCTTCGAAAAGATGATTTGATTCTTGCTCGCTAATGGTAATCAATTGTGTGTTTAAGGTGAAGTTGCGTCGAAGAAACTCCAACTCATGTCGTGTATTCAGGCTAGCAAGTATCTCCGGAAAGAATACCAAGCCTTCTTGGCACACATCGTAGTAGCAGAGAGAAAGGAAGTTAAGGAAGTAAAGGATGTCCCCGTTGTTTGTGAATTCCCCAACATATTTCCTGACGAACTTCCCGGCCTACTGCCAAATCGTGATATCGACTTTAGAATCGACCTCATTCCTGGAGCAAGCCATGTGGCTAGAGCTCCTTTTCGACTCGCACCATCCGAAATGCGTGAACTATCGAGTCAGCTCCAGGAATTACTTGATAAAGGCTTCATTCGCCCTAGAACCTCTCCTTGGGGCGCACCAGTCCTTTTCGTTAAAAAGAAGGATAGGTCGTTCCGGATGTGCATCGACTATAGGGAGTTGAATAAGCTGACAATCAAGAATTGCTATCCCCTGCCTCGCATTGATGATTTGTTTGACCAATTAAAAGGTGCTACGTGTTTCTCCAAGATCGATTTATGCTCAGGCTACCACCAGTTACGCATTCAAGAGGAGGATATACCCAAAGCTGCTTTTCGCACTCGATACGGTCACTACGAGTTTTTTGTTATGCCTTTTGGTCTAACCAATGCACCCGTGGTTTTCATGGATCTGATGAATCGCGTGTGTAAACCTTTTCTCGATCGCTTCGTCATCGTGTTCATCAATGATATCCTGATCTATTCCAAGTCGAAAACCGAACACGCGCAACATCTACGTTTGGTTCTCGAGCTACTCCAGGGAAATCGACTCTATGCCAAGTTCTCCAAGTGTGAATTCTGGCTAGAGGAGGTGCAATTCCTTGGTCACATTGTCAATAGTCAAGGTATTCACGTTGACTCCGCAAAGATCAAAGTTGTCAAGAGTTGGGTTACACCTAAGAACCTGTCTAAAGTCTGTTCTTTTCTTGGGCTAGCGGGCTATTATCGCCGATTTATCGAAGGATTCTCAAAAATAGCTGTGTCGCTTACCTCTCTCACGCAAAACGACAAGCCTTTTGTTTGGGGAACCGGACAAGAGACTGCCTTTCAAACCCTCAAGTAGATGCTTTGCAATGCTCCTGTTCTCACTCTACCCGACGGAAACGATGACTTTATCGTCTATTGTGATGCCTCGAACCATGGCCTTCGTTGTGTTCTCATGCAACGAGACAAGGTTATTGCTTACGCATCTCGTCAGCTCAAGATCCACGAGAAGAACTATACATTCCACGACCTCGAGCTAGGTGCAGTTGTTTTTGCGTTAAAGATCTGGCGACACTACCTTTATGGTACCAAGTGTACGATCTTCACCGATCATAGGAGCCTACAACATATCTTTGACCAGAAGGAACTAAATATGCGTCAACGCCGGTGGATAGAACTTCTCAACGACTGTGAGATCCGTTATCACCCGGATAAAGCAAATGTCGTTGCAGACGCTCTCAGCAGACGAAGCTATTTGCATAGCGCCCGTTATATCCAAGCCCAATTTGATCTCGAAACCCTCATCTGCGAAGCTCAACATGCTTGTTTCACCGAACGCACCTTGAAGAAGGAAAGAAGTATCAACGATGGAGCCCAGCTAGTGAATAAGTCGAATGGGATATTCCATTATCTGGACCAAATCTGGATCCCTAAACGGACTGATTTGCGACAAATATTGATGGATGAAGCCCACAAGTCCCGATATTCTATTCATCCCGGTGCCAACAAGATGTACCAGGACCTACGCTACAAGTACTGGTGTCCAGGCATGAAGAGAGATATCGCCTCTATGTTTCGAAGTGCCTGACTTGCTCGAAAGTCAAGGCTGAGCATCAAAGACCCTCTGGCTTACTCGTTCAACCCGAGATTCCAATATGGAAATGGGAGAGTAGTGCTATGGACTTTATAACGAAACTTCCGCGCACGCCATCAAGTCACGACAGCATCTGGGTTGTCGTTGACCATTTGACCAAATCTGCTCACTTTCTGCCAATACGAGAAGACTATAAGGGAGAACGATTAGCCCGAATCAACACTAATGAGATCATTTGTCTACATGGGACGCCTCGCGACATCATTTCTGACCGCGATGCTCGGTTTACCTCGCATCTTTGGGAAACGTTTCAATCCTCTCTCGGTACTACGCTTAATCTAAGTACCGCTTTCCATCCCCAAACCGACGGTCAGACAGAAAGAACGATTCGTACCCTTTAAGTCATGCTCCGTTCATGTGTTATAGATTTCAATGGTAATTGGGACGCATACTTACCTTTAGTCAAATTCTCGTACAATAACAGTTATCATTCCAGCATTCAAATGGCACCATTTGAGGCATTGTATGGAAGAAGATGTCAATCGCCTATTGTATGGCACGAGATCGGGCACTCGCAATTAACCGGTCCTGAGCTATTGCAAGAAACGGCTGACAAAATCCTCCAGATTCGAGACAATCTACTGAAAGCTTGGAGTCGTCAAAAAAGTTACACCGATAGACGAAGCAAGCCCCTTGAATTTGACGTTGGCGACCACGTACTCCTAAAGGTATCACCTTGGAAGGGTGTGGTCAGATTCGGCAAAAGAGGAAAGCTCGCGCCTCGATACGTTGTACCCTTTAAGATTCTGGAAAGGATCGGCAAAGTGTCCTACAGACTCGAACTACCGGAGGAACTTAGCAACATTCACCCGACTTTCCACGTTTCAAACCTCAGAAAGCGTCTGGTTGTGGATGATTTACACGTACCACTCGAGGATCTTCAAGTGAATGAAACATTATACTTCCTGGAAAATCCTGTCGAGATCATGGACCGACAAACCAAGTAGCTCAGGCGCTCAAGCATTCCCATTGTGAAGGTTCGCTGGGAAGGCAAGCGAGGCGCAGAGTTCACTTGGGAACTCGAAAGTGACATGAAGGCGAAGTACCCGCAGTTGTTTGTTACGGCTTCGGCCTAATTTCAGGACGAAATTCCCTTAAGTGGGGGAGGCTGTAGCACCCCGTGTTTCAGAAGTCAAAGTCAAGATTGAAGTTAAAGGAAGAAAAGATTGCTAATTGCGATCTGTCACTCCTTGCTCAACTCCTGTTTTGACTTCTTTGACTTGTAGATAATCTTATTACTTTATTGCATTAGCTATATTATGTGGAGTACTTGTTAGTAATCGAGGTTTAATCGCATATTAATCGTTAATCAACTTAATCGCACTCGCAACTCGAATTACGTATTTGGATATTGTTTTACGTGTGTGTGCTACTTATGTGTTACTTGTGCATGTTTACTTATATTATGTTTGTGGTAATCAATCGAAACGCAATCGCAACGCTATCGAAATCGAATAACAGACGCTAATCACAAGTTAATTAGGATGATTATATGTTAGATATAGTAGTTGGGATTAAAAGTAATTTAATGGGTAATTCTATCGCACCGCTCTCTCAAATCGCATCGCAACGCATTGCACGCGAATCGAAACGACAAAACCCATCGCGCCGAACTCTAAGGTCGAGTGGCCAACCGACCGAGTGGTTAACCGATCAGATTGCCATCCCATTGGGCGGCCACCCGATCGGGATGCCACCCGATCGACCAACCCCTTATCCCACTTTCCTTTTACGGAAACCCTATAAATACCCTCATATGTCACATCACTTGATGTTGACATCTCTCACTCGACCAGCTCGCTCCAACCTTTATTTCTCTCGATTTCTTCTGATTCTTGTAAGTTTTCAACCTAAATCTTGTACTTTCTTGATCTACACGCACTCCTACACCTTTCTATCTTTTGAATCTCAACTTTTAACCTAGAAATCTGTGGATTTGAGGTGTTCTAGGATAATGTCATCATGGGGTTCTTATAAACTTCATGTTTTGGCCTCATTTCACCAAGAACGACTTAGATATGAACGATTTCCACACAAATGAACAAAGATCTTGCATAGATCTGAACATATTCACGGTGAAAAGGATTGAAAGATGGTTTCCAACTTTCTTTCAACTCTTTTACACTCAACGCCCTCAAACCCGATGGAATCGGAGCTTGTTCTGATCTTCTACTCGTTCGTAGTGATGTATCAGTTCTAGATCTGAATTCCATCCGAGAGATATTGATCTCGGGTTTGAACATGAACTACCTACTCGAACCGTGAACCGCTCGAACTTGGGTGATTACTGTTCGGTCGAGTCACTTGGCCGAGTTAAGGGTTCTGATTATTCAAGCAAGGTATCAACACGTCTCTTTCAAAACTACAAAAACTTCAAGCAGAATCAAGTGTCAAGACGATCAGGACGTCGGAACGGATTGCCGTCCGATCAGATTGCCATCCGATCGACCGGCCGTTCGATCTGGTTGCACTGTGGTTCCACACTTTAACATTTTATTCAACCATTCAAGGACTTGGACGTTGAACGGATTGCCGTCCGATCGGATTGTCATCCGATCGAGCGACCGTCCGATCATGTGACGTCTAGGACTTTGATACTTAAACAATTTTCAGCATGTTCAATACAAAAGATAGCCACCCGATCGGATTGCTATCCGATCGAGTGACCGTCCTGCTGTGAACTTGTTCTCACACTGAGAAGCCTCGCCAATCGGATTGTCGTCCGATCGAACGGCCGTTCGATCGACAGACCTGAAGGGTAGAGATACTTCTCTATTTTCAAAATGCTACAACGAAAACTTCAAAAGTCAAACCATCATACACAAACACATCCTCACCAAGCAAGGTGACAATCCAATCGAATGGCCATCCGACCGGATGACCATCCGAACTGGTTGCCACCCGATCGACTGGCCGCCCGATCGGATTGTCATCCGATCGGATTACCGTCTGATCCTTGGTACACTTGTATCGTTTTACACGCCGCTTATCGTTTATGCTATCGTTAACTGTTCAGGCTAACTCCGCTCTAAGCGCTCCCTTCAATCCACAATTCCATCGCTGTGAGTATACTCAAACCCTTTTTGCTTTACGTACTTTTGGGTGTTACATACGTTACTTATTCTAAATCACATCAAACACACTACGCAATACTTTAACACTAACCACTACTGTATGTTATACGTGACTCGATGAATGCTTGTTTGTTATGTTTACACATAGATTGCTGTCTACCTGCCTTAGTAACGATAGTACTATTTGTTTGGACTCAGCACCTGTTCACTCAGGGGTTGTTAAGGACAATTAATTACATGGTTCACAGTGGTGAATATGTATTACGAACTGCCTTGGGTAGTCAACCCGCAGTCATTGGTATCGATAGGATCATGTCGATAACTAACGTGCTTCGCATCACACGTTGTACGTACTGGTTATGCGTAATCGATTTCGAACTCTATTATGCTATTATTAAACTTGTATGCTCACCTTTACACTATGTGTATTGACTGTTACTTTAACTTATGTGGCAGGTGCATAAGATGCTAGGACGCCTTGTTTGTTGTGTGATAAAATTAAGGCTAGGAAAGAGTCCTAGAAACAAATAAATTAATTGTCTATTTGAAATATGAGTTGTCGGAACAGAACTACTTGTCTTGATTTTGTCTGTAATAACTATGCTACTTATTATGTCATGGTATGAAATGTGATGCTTTTAAATAATTGGTAATCGTAGTTGTTATGGAAACTTCTGGACAATCTGTTTCGCTCAGTGCCACGCCCCAATGTTTCCGCCATCGGTTGGGGTGTGACAAAGACGGTCAAGGCAATTCTGAAAATGGAAGAAGAGATACAGAGGCAAATCTTATCCATTGGCATCGCTCTAGACAACGAATGCCATGAAACGCATATGCTTATGAAAGCATTAACCAGCAAATTTGGACCAATCAAAGGAAATGTTAAGCCAGACCCTGTCATGACATCATGGCGTTTTGATGATGAAACAGACATGGTGACGGTTACATACGACAGCGGAGAGCATGAAGTCTACAGGCTAGAGAACATCATCACAAAGCAGCGACTGGGTTTCATGGAAGAATTGCATAACACCACTTGTACCAACACAGAAATAGACTCAAAACTGGAGTTAATGCAAGACATGTTCAGGTGGAGGCTTCAGAATCTTCAGGAACAAGAAGCTGATGAAGGTGAATGTGATGGCATGGATGAAGATCAAGATGAAGACTCCGAGGAGGAAGAAGATGACACAAGTGATGGATACTATTCAGATAAAGTACCTTCTGACGAAGGATTTTAATTTTTTTTCCTCTTTTTTTTCTTCTTCTATGTAATCTTTTTTTTTTAAGATAATTAAATGATATATTTCTATCTTTATTAGCAAAACGCCAAAATAATACTAAAAAATGGTTAACCCTAACAAAACGCCAAAAATAACAAAAAATATTTTTCCTGCTTAATATTTTATTTACTCCGTTATTGTATTTTGATATGTTGGTCTACATAAGGCCATTTAAAAAAAAAACGCCAAACTTAGAAGATGGGACGTCTATAACCTATAAAACTGATAAAAGCTGATCAACACAGTAAATACAAAAAACATTAACTGAAAAGACAGTTACTTTACTACTATCATTTATTACAATAAAAAATCTCGCCTAAACTACGCGCCAAAAAACTCCTATAAGAGAAGGGTCTATACACAATGAAATTAATCACACCTAGAAAAACACAAAAACACCATATCCTCTAGAAACCACTCCCTTTAAAACGCCACAGATGGCAATGCTTTCACTGAAATGGATCATTTTTCTGAGTGGGTTAACTCAATACTATTTTGCTGAATGAGATGGACAAATATTCAAGAAAAAGAGACTGATGACAGTGATATGCCATCATGTGATCTTTGTTCTTGATGATTATTTGAATGGAATAAAGGGATCAACACAAGTGTAAAATGCTATTTTGGACTCCATTATTACAAATAGCATTAAGCAAGAGTTGATCTTTAATGACCTGCCACCAAACAAGAATATCACACCAAAAAACAGGTTGTCACTAAGCAGCTTCTTCTAAAAAACGGGGTTTATAAAGGAAAGTTGGAATCTAGCTAAGGTATTCAAAAAAGGTTCAAAACGCCAAAAACAAATTCAAGAAGGAAGAGGCTGATGACATTGAAGATTCGGAAGAAAAATTAGATTACCATTTTGTATTATTTTTGTTTTCATTTTATATTGTTTTGATATCAAGTTATATGTTGTTTTGTTATCTAATTCTCTATAAATAAAATACATTATTATATAAAACGCAAAAACTACAAACACCAAAACGCTAGTAGTATGAAAACTGAGAGAACAACTGCTGGCAAAACACCTTGTAAAAAGGGTATTAAACGCCAAAAAATTCACTAAACGCCAAAAAAATTGGTCGTATTGTAATCTTATGCAAATTTTAATGACTCGTAGTGAATTATTATACAAAACGCCAAAAAATTAACCAGAAAAAGCTATAACGCCAAAAAATTATATATATGACACAAAAATAATTAATTCAACGCCAAAAAGTTTAAAAAATACAATTAACGCCAAAAAAAACTTAGACGCCATAAAATATTATACCGCGTTGGGAAAATAAAAGAAGAATGAAAAGACAAAAAAGCCCCTCAGCCCTTCTCTATGCCGCGGGACACGTGTTGGGCCAGGATGCGTTCTCACCGTTCTCACACTTTTGAGTGTTTTCTCCTGATCCCGTTTATATATATATATATGTGTGTGTGTGTGTGTGTGTGTGTGTGTGTGTGTGTGTGTGTGTGTGGAAAAGATCAAATATGGAGTTTAGTTTTGGTAGGAAGGATATGAAGCAATAAGAGGAGGGCATGTGACAAAGATGAAGAAACATAATGAGTGACATTTTAGTCAAAACTCACCATCTTAAAAAAAAAACTCATCCTCTGCAATTCATTTCTCTTCCCCGTATACTCAAATCCACCATTTTCAAAACCATAAACTACCACATCACAACCAACACCACCACCTACGATCGCCACCATCTTGCCGAAAACTAAATCTGAAACCACCACCGCCACCTTCAACCACCTGTTGAGTTTTTCAGATTTGAAACCACCATTCCACCATCCATTGTCACCGCTCCACCACCCACCGCCACCGCAACAAGTTTCCCCAAGGTGTATCAGAGTTCTTCCTCCGTCCACTGTCGTTAATCGGGGTTCTTTTGTAAGTTGTGTTATTTTTTATTTTCATTGCGTTTTAGGTTATCAAACCTCAATTGCGTTTTTCACCTCATTATGTGTTAGTTATGGTTCTTTTCATTTTTTTTCTTCTAGATGTTAAAGCAGAGGCATGACCATGCTAAAATAGAAGCATTATCATGTTGGAACAAAGGCATGACCACGTTAAAATCCATTGCATTTTAGAACCTGCAGTGCAAAGAACATGATCATGCTAAGACAGAGGCACGATCATGTTGGAACTAAGGCATACCCATGTTAAAACTATATTGCTTTTTAGAACCTATGTTAAAACTCCATTGCTTTTTTAGAACCTGCAGTGTAAAATATTGATTTTGGGTTTCATTGTGTCTTACAACCTGGAGTGTAAAGAACATGATCATGCTAAAATAGAAGCATGGTCGTGTTCCAACAAAAGCATTACCATGTTAAAACATTAACATGGCGATGTTAAAACTCCATTGCTTTTTAGAATATGTAGTGTAAAATCTTGATTTTGTGTTTCATTGCGTTTTACAACCTGTAGTGCAAAGAACATGATTATGCTAAAATAGAAGCTTGATCATGTTGGAACAAAAGCATTACCATGTTAAAACATAAACATGGTCATGTTAAAACTCCATTACTTTTTAAAACCCATTATAGAAAGTGGATACTTGTTGCCATACTGCAAGACCATGATGAGGACACTTCCTTAGTAGCTCCTTGAACCTTTCCCAAATTTCATATAAGGATTCCCCATCCTCTTGTGAGTATGTATTAATTTCAGTCATTAGTTTTTCCGTTTTAGAAGGAGGGAAATACTTATACATAAACTTTTGGGCTAGTTCATCCCAGGTGTTTACCGAACCAACTGGGAGGGTGTTAAGCCAATCCTTAGCTTGGTCTTTTAGTGAAAATGGAAACATTTGAAGGCGGATGGCGTCGTTTGATGCTCCGTTGATCCGAAAAGTATCACATATTTCCAAGAAGTTAGTAATATGTAAATGGGGATCTTCGTCCGCAAGCCCGTGGAAGGTTGCGGAGTTTTGGAGCATTTGCATCAAATGCGGCCGAAGTTCGAAGTTGTTGGCATCGGCATTCGGTGCATTGATAGCGGCGCCGAGATTACCTACAGTGGGTTGTAGGTAATCCATGAGGGTACGTTGATCCGCCATTGGAAGCAGGTCCCCCGAAACTTTCTCTTGGTTTTTAGCTTTAAGTCTTTTTCTTAGAAAGCATTTGGGTTCGTCTAGAGGTTCTTTTATGTCTCTACTGGAACTGGAGCTCATACACTGCGTAGAAAGTTCAGGTGCGGCGCCTGGGTTTCAAGTCCTGCAATAAAAACAAAAAGAACGTTGTCAGAAGTTTCACCACGGCCCCGTGTTCAGATGAACACGGCCCGTGGTTGGAGTTACAGTTTTTGTTTTCCGGATCCCTGTTACTGGAGAGCTCGACACGGCCCCGTGCTGCACCAACACGGCCCCGTGCTTAGCTCTTTGTAACTCGGAAAATAAAAACTGCCAGTAACGATTCTGGGCACGGCCCGTGTCCGACCAGGCACGGCCCCGTGCTGCAGTCTGCAGAAGCTGAAAAAATCTAGAAAAATCTAAAAAAACAGAAAAATAAGAAAAACGATTAGGTCGTTGATTCCTAACTTTCTTAAAATCCTTGTGTCCCCCGGCAACGGTGCCAAAAACTTGATGTGCGTTAGGTGTGATATGTTTTTATATATTTTTTAGCCCTTTTTAACACTTTAATCAAGTTTTAAATTTATAAAACACGATATTTTACTAACACTAAACACACATATGGGCAAGTGCACCCATCGTGGGCGTAGTATAGCGTTGGTAAGATACCGAGGTCGTCCAAGGACACAAGAGCTTTTAATACCGGTTTATCCTCAACGTCTAATCAAATCAAAATTTTGAAAAAAATGTTTAAACATGAAAAAAAAAATGCTGAAAATAAAAATAAATAAAAACAGATAGACAAGATGAATCACTTGGATCCGACTCGCCTTAAGTGTAACCTTTGATGTTTTCTACACTTTTGCATTTTTTAAGAAATTATCTTAGTTATAGTAGTAGGCCCCTCTTTTGAAGGTGGCGTTACCCTCAACCCAGTAGTTTGAGTCAGTAAGGATACAATCATAAAGGGTTAGATTATATCCTGATAATTAATTAAGTTATTAATGCGTAATGTGGTAGGCCCCACTTTTGAAGGTGACGTTACCCTCGGCTAAGTGGTTTGAGTCAGCAGGGATACAATCCCAAGTAGCCGGGTTAAAGTATTAATAGTAGTTTACATATGAGGGGATCAAGCCATTCGCACCCCCGCCATCCAATACCAGTGGGTGTTGAAGGAGGCCCTAGTAAGCTTGACCCAGGTCCTTGCAGGATCTATACACTTAACAAGGCAAACACCTTACCAAACCATTCCCTTAACCCCCGACCAGGTAGCCAATATATCTCTATATAGATCGTAGAGATATGAATGGTGTAAATCTTTTATTTTATATAGACAGTAAAATAACGCCAAGACACCACGGACAAATGATAAGGAAGTTTCACCTTCAACATAAGAAACTAGTTATTAAACTCATTAATACAAAACCAAATAAAAAGTGCGAAAAGATTAAAAAAAAAAGTATTACACTAAATGCTTGTCTTCACCAAGTGATGTAAGAGACTTAGGCAAACATGGCCTTTGATTGTCAAGAACTCTTACTATCATTCTTGGATCCTTAGACTACTACTCACACTCTATGATGGATGATGTTGGTGGATGTGGGTGTTGTGATGGTGGTGGAGTGTGGGTGAAGTGGGAGAGAGGTGGTTTGCCAAGGGATGCCTTTGAAGTGAACCAAACACCTCTATTTATAGCCTGTACAGAAGCCCGGACACGGCCCCGTGTCCGGTGGGCACGGCCCCGTGTCTATCCACTTTCTCTTTCTTCATTAATTGCAGTTTGTCTGTATTAGCTCCACACGCCCCCGTGTCGGCTGGGCACGGCCCCGTGTGCAGAAGCGTATCTGTACTCTCAAGATTTGCTTGGATTCTGCGAATCTTAGCTTTGACCATGGCCGTGTTGAGCTGGGCACACCTCGTGTTGGGAAATAGAAGCTTCTACAACTTTGTCTTTTCTGCAGACACTTGAGCACGCCCCCGTGTCCGCTGGGCACGGCGCGTGTTCAGCCTTCTGATCTCTTGTCTTTGCTTGGGAAGATGTCGTCGAGGGGTCGGGCATGCCACGTTTATTCCTTTTCTTGTATTTATGTTAGATTTAGCTGTATTTTTGCTTCTTTTATCCATTTACGCTCATTTAATACTGAAAATACAAAAGAAAGACAAAAGCATACTTTTTCCAACATTAGTACTAAAAAATGGTTAGTTTTATGCCTCATTTGATGTAATTTAAATGTTTCATTTTACACACATCAATCATGTTGAAACAAAGACATGACCATGTTAAAAGATAAACATGACCATGTTAAAACCCATTGCGTTTTAGAACCTGGATGTTGGAACACAGGCATGACCATGTTAAAACAAAGGCATGGCCATGTTTAAAGAGAAACATCACCATGTGAAACCCATTACGATTTAGACATGGAGTGTATGTTTACAGAATTTGAGTGCAAAGAACATGATCATGCTAAAACATAAACATGATCATGTTAGAATAGAGGCATGGCCATGCTAAAACATAAACACGACCATATGAAACTCGATTGCGTTTTAGAACCTGGGTTATAGTGTGTTGTTCTATCCATTGCGTTTTACGCATTTGGGTTTTTGAAAAAAAATTCAAAAGTATAGCAATAGTGTGTTCGTTTTATAGATAAAAAACGCTTGTTTTTATGGTGCAATTTTTATAAAAATATTATCGTATGAAAAAGTTATTAACGTTTTAAAAACAATAGGGAATTTGGGGAAGAGAAACTATTAACTTGGATGGACTAGAATACCCTCAAACTAACTCAGACCCCACTTTTTTGTTCAATTTCACTCATTTAATCTTAGCCATTGATTATTTAATAGATTGTCAAGATTACTTCCTAGCCTTCCTACCCAAATAAACTTCCTAGTATATCCTGACCCATATATATATAACTTAATTATTCTTATAATAATTTTAGATAAAATATTAATGATTATGTAAAACATGGATTAAGATCAATTACAAAGGAAAAATAAATAAGGGGTAAGAAGGATTTGGGTCCATTGATCTAACATTTGGAGGGTTTATATTAGTTTTAAAGAAAAGAAGATAATGGAAGGGTATAAGAGGAATCCTACGTTTATTTACTTTCTCACTCCACATGCAAGGCACATGTCAATTCTCCCATCAATTTAAAACGTCCATAATTTTTCATACGATAATTTTTTTTTTAAAAGTTCACCATAATAATAAGCGTTTTTTTTTTATCTTTAATATGAGTATGATATTGCTATATAAAAATAAAATAAAAAAAACTCATTTTTACTAGGTTTTTTTTGTATTGTGTTAAAGGTTCAGATCATTGTGTCTTTTAACTGGGTTTTGTTCATTACATTTTTAATATGACTTTTATACATTGTATTATTATCAAAACTTATAACCCAATGTTAATTTGGGTTCAGGCCACTGCGTTTTTATCAAAAATTATAACACGATTTATGACAAAATAAAGATGGTGTTATATTTGGGTACTCTATATATTGCGTTATATGTTCTAGTCATTATGTTTATTCTGTTATCCGTTATGTTTTAATTTGTTGTTCATTGTGTATTAGTCTGATGTCTATTGTGTTATAGTGTGTTGTTCATGTGTCTTTTATTTGCTCTCGCTAGTTGTGTCTTTTATCTGTCGCCGTCAATTGTGTTTTTAGTTTTATACTCATTGTGTTTTACGTTATGTCCACTGTGTCTCTGATCTGTTGTTATCGATTGTGTTTTTGGTATACTTTCCATTGTGTTTTTAGTTTAATAGTCATTGTGTTTTACTTTATGTCCATTGTGTCTTTTATCTGTTGTCATCGATTGTGTTTTTAGTCTACTTTCCATTGTGTTTTTAGTTTGATACTCATTGTGTTTTATGTTATGTCCATTGTGTAATACGCAACTGGATTTTCTCATTGTGTTTTACGTTATGTCCATTGTGTAATACGCAACTGGGTTTTTGAATTTTTTTTTTCTAAATATAACAATATGGTACTCATATTAAAGATAAAAAGTTGCTCGATTTTATGGTATAATTTTTTTTTAAAACAAATGACGTATAAAAAAGTTATGGACGTTTAAAAAATATGAGGAAATAGCATGTGACTTGCATGTGGATAATCTTTTTATTCCTTTTGACAAAATTATCCTTTTCATTTGATTTCTTTTGGGACACTTGTTACTCTATAGTGGTTTTTAGACTTCTTATTTTTATACTCCTTTGTACAATAACTCAACCCGTAAAAACATATTTAATATATCAGATAAAAGTTCTATATACAAAGGTTTGCTTAAACTCGCCGTTCAAACTCGATACGTAAAGTTCGAACTCAATTATTAAAGAGTTTCAGTATAAGCTCGGTTTTGACTCAATTCAATCTTTTAACTAGCAAATCTTAAATATTGACTAAGACTTGGTTCATTTAGGCTTGTAAAAAAACAAACGAAAGGTGTGTTATGATCTGCATGAGTTACTTATTTGATTATTATTATTATTATTATTATTATTATTATTATTATTATTATTATTATTATTATTATTATTATTATTATTATTCAGTCACATGTTTAGTTCTACTAATTAAATAAAGTGCATATAGGGTAGTGGTACATGTATGGTGGTAGTGGGTCAATCTCCCAAGTAGTGGGAAGTGCACGTTGCATTAATTTCCTATTTGAAGAGTCTGTATGCATTGTTTTCTTTCATTCAGAAATATAACCAGAAAATTGCCCCACTTCTCATTCTTTCTTTACCTTACCTCTGTCTCTATTTCTTGAGGGTTTGGTACCTATCATTTGGTATTAGAGCTTCGCTCCGATGGAGACCCGTAACAAATCCCACAACGATAAGCAGCAAGAATTTAGTGAGGCTTTCTCCAGTCATGGCTCCCAGCTTGCAGAATTAAAGGCCAGTAATGTGCAGTTACAATCCGCTTTGCAAACCATTCTCGACAAACTTCAGACGTTGGAAATGGCAAGTGTAATCAGGCAAGTCGACACTTCCGGGTCGTCTGGGTCTGGCTATATTTCCGGCAACGGTACGGGGTTTCAACAACCACAAACCAAATTGTTTTTTTCCGAAATTCAGCGATGATGACCCAACCGGGTGGGTATTTCAAGCAGAGCAATACTTCGAGTTCGCCAACATCAACGTAACACAACAGGTACCAGTCGCTTCATTTCATTTGGAAGGGATAGCACTTCAATGGTACCGTTGGTATACCAAGTTTCGAGGCCCCATCTCGTGGACGGAACTTTCTCAGGCGCTTTTATCCCGTTTTGGCCCGACCGATTACGAAGATCCGACTGAAGCTCTACCACGGTTACGACATACAACTACGGTGGCCGCATATCAGGAGGCCTTTGAACAACTTTCCCACCGTATCGATGGCCTCCCGGAATCCTTCTTAATCGGCTGCTTTATCGCCGGGTTAAAGGATGAGGTTCGTTATGACGTTAAACTTAAGAAACCCAGAACCCTAGTGGAGACTTTTGGATATGCCCGCATAGTTGAGGAACGTAATTTGTGCATATTTAAGCCCCTTAAAAACACTTCTGGCCGTTTTCAGCCCAACCACGCCTTTACTAAACCCGTTTCTTCTAACCCAGGAATCTTAGGCCCACCACCCATCTCCAAGCCGTCAACATGTAACCCAAACCCTCAAGCTCGTCGCATCACCAGCACAGAGGCCAAAGAACGTCGGGAAAAAGGCCTTTGTTATTATTGTGATGAAAAGTTCACCCCCGGACATCGTTGTACCAAGCCCCAACTCTTCATGATTTCTGATCTTAGTGTGGACGACAACGTTGACATCTCTGCTGAATCCAAACCGGAACCGATCGATGACTTGCCGGAGGTCTCATTCCATGCCATCACGAGAGCGTTACACCCTCAAACTATTCGCCTCGTGGGAAAGATCGGCAACAAACAAGTCCTGGTTTTAGTTGACGGCGGGAGCACGCATAACTTTATCGATCAGTCGTTAGTTACTAAGTTCGGGTTAACGGTGTCGCAGGAGGCGAAATTAGAAGTGATGGTGGCCAACCGGGAATGACTTACGTGCATGGGCCAAGTGCGGGGTCTTACTTTAACCGTGCAAGGATACACCATTACCACAGATTACTATGTGCTTCCGGTTGCAGCTTGTTAGGTGGTTCTGGGCGTTCAGTGGCTCAAAACCTTGGGTCCGGTGGAACTTGATTATCAACGCCTAACCCTACGATTTAAAACGGGTGAAACCGTTCACTTGTTGGAAGGCACCAAACATGCTACTACCGGGTCAGTCGACCCCTTGACCGATAAGGAATTATCAAGCATTCAAGGTCTAGGATATATGTGTCAGATTGAGCTTGTTCAAGAGCGTACTTCCACCCCACATTACACTTTGGATCTTCGACAACTACTAAGCCGTTTTCAGCGGGTTTTTCAACAGCCCTCTTCTTTGCCACCACGCCGCATACATGATCATCGAATCTTGTTGAAGCCGGGTACCGGACCTGTCAGTGTTCGCCCTTACCGGTACCCATACTATCAAAAGACTGAGATGGAACGAATGGTGCAGGAGATGCTTCAGTCGGGAGTCATTCGGCCAAGTCACAGTCCGTTCTCCTCCCCGGTACTACTTGTCAAAAAGCACGACGGTACGTGGCTGTGTTGATTATCGTGCCCTAAATGATCTCACTGTTAAAGATAAGTATCCTATTCCGGTTATTGATGAATTGTTGGACGAACTACATGGGGCGCGGGTTTTTTCTAAGTTGGACTTACGTTCGGGTTATCACCAAATCCGGGTTCGGGATGAAGATATTCCCAAGACTGCTTTTCGGACCCATGAAGGCCATTACGAGTTCACCGTCATGCCGTTCGGCCTCACTAATGCCCCGGCAACTTTCCAAGGATTAATGAACGACCTGTTTCGCCCTTATTTACATAAGTTTATTCTCGTTTTCTTTGACGATATCTTGATTTATTCTAAGTCCTGGGTAGAGCATTTGGGTCACTTAGGTCATGTTTTACAAATATTAGAGGCCAACCAATTGTTTGTCAAGGAATCAAAGTGCACCTTTGGGGTTTTAAAGGTGGCATATTTGGGGCATTTAATATCATATAAGGGGGTTGAGGTTGATCCGACTAAGATTACCGCAATGTTAAATTGGCCCGTTCCGACGAATGCAAAGGGGGTTCGTGGGGTACTATCGTAAATTTATCCGACACTTCGGTATTATTGCAGCTCTATTACACATGCTGCTAGGCAAAGAAGCTTTCGAGTGGACCTTGGCTGCTAATACCGCCTTCCTCAAGTTGAAGGAAGTAATGACTACCCCTCCTATTTTGCGGTTACCCGACTGGACCCAACCTTTTATTGTTGAATGTGATGCTTGTGGTAGTGGTTTAGGGGCCATCTTGGTTCAAGACAAGCGACCTGTGGCATATTATAGTGAAGCAATAAAAGGCAAGGCCCTTCACTAATCGACATACGAGAAAGAGATGTTAGCGGTGGTTAAGGCGGTGAAAAAATGGCGTCCGTATCTTTTGGGTAAACCCTTTATTGTTCGCACCGATCACAAGGCTCTCAAACACTTATTGGAGCAACGGATTACGACTCCGGCTCAAACCCGTTGGCTTCCAAAGTTACTTGGGTATGATTATCGGATCGAGTACAAATCGGGTTCTTCTAACCAAGGGGCGGATGCGTTGTCTCGGCGAGGTGAGGTTTGTTTTTGGGTCTTTCTTGCCCCCAACCCGAATGGTGGTCTAAGCTTAAGACCGAGGTGAATTCTGACCCGTTTTATCAGCAGCTCCAAACATCTTCCATTGGTCAAAAGTTGCAATTTAAAGATGGGATTCCTTTCTATGAGAACCGGATTTACTTAAGTCCAACTTCGCCATTGATTTCTATCATACTCAATGAGTGCCATTCATCACCGATTGGTGGCCATTTCGGGTATCAAAAGACTATGGGTCGTGTCAAACAAGGTTTCTTTTGGCCGGGGTTACGAGAGTCTATTAAGAAATTTGTGAAGGAATGTGCCGTTTGTCAGCGTTGCAAAACGGAGACAATGCAACCTGCTGGCTTATTGCAGCCTCTCCCCCATTCCCGATCGTATTTGGACCGATATCTCGATGGATTTTGTGGAAGGATTGCCAGTTTCGAATGGGTATACCGTAATCTTTGTCGTGGTTGATCGTCTTTCCAAGTATGCCCATTTTATTGCTATGAAACATCCTTTCACCGCTGCTACGGTTGCGAAGGTATTCGTTCAGCAAGTCGTACGACTTCATGGGGTACCTCAATCGATTGTCAGTGAGCGGGATAAGGTTTTGTGAGCACTTTTTGGCAGACCCTTTTTAAACTTCGCTGAATTTGAGCTCAAGTTATCATCCAAAGACCGATGGGCAGACGGAAGTGGTAAACCGAACCTTGGAGCCATATCTTCGGTGCTTTGCAGGCGAACAACCGAGGTCATGGGTCGATTGGTTACCATGGGCCGAGTATAGCTACAATACATCCATCCATTCCGCCACAAAGGTTTCTCCTTTCGAGGTTGTATATGGTACTCCGCCACCGCGTCTTTTACCGTATGAAGCAGGTACATCTAATGTGGAGGTTGTGGATCAGTATCTACGGGACCGCTCAAGTATTTTGAAAGATCTTCCACACAATCTGCAACAGGCTCAAAACTCCATGCAACTTCATGCTAACAAACATCGCCGCCATGTGTCATTTGAGCTGGGTGATTTTGTGTATGTCAAGCTGCAACCGTATCACCAAATTTCCATGGGCCGGCGTCTATCTCAGAAACTAGCTCTTCGGGTATTTGGGCCTTACCGAGTTCTCAAGAAGGTCGGTCCAGTAGCTTATCAACTTGATCTTCCAACCGGGTCGCAGATTCATAATGTTTTCCACGTGAGTAAGTTGAAGTTGCATCACGGTCCTCTTGGGTCAACACCCCCGTGTTCGCCTCCTCTTTCTACTGATGCTCCTGTCTTGCCTCAACCGGAGTTGGTTTTGGACCGCCGTGTCGTTCAAAAGGGAAAGTATCAGCCTCGGGCGGAAGTTCTAATCAAGTGGGTGGGCGGTACAATTGACGATGCTACATGGGAAAACGAATGGCGCCTCAAGAAATCATACCCAGACTTCTCACCTTGTGGACAAGGTGCTTGAAGGGAGGGGGAATGTTATGATCTGCATGAGTTACTTATTTGATTATTATTATTATTATTATTATTATTATTATTATTATTATTCAGTCACATGTTTAGTTCTACTAATTAAATAAAGTGCATATAGGGTAGTGGTACATGTATGGTGGTAGTGGGTCAATCTCCCAAGTAGTGGGAAGTGCACGTTGCATTAATTTCCTATTTTTTTTGAAAGGTTTGGTTCAGTGGTAATCCCCAAGGGCTGCAAGCCGCATGCCCCAAGTTCGAATCCCACACGGCCCGCATTTAATCGGTTCCTCCCGCGAAGATCAAACTCCCCCGTGCGGGAAAACACCACTAGGACGGGATCGAACCCGTGACCTGTGGGTAAAACCCTCACACCTCCATCCAACTGAGCTGGACTTCATCGGCATTAATTTCCTATTTGAAGAGTCTGTATGTATTGTTTTCTTTCATTCAGAAATATAACGAGAAAATTGCCCCACTTCTCATTCTTTCTTTACCTTACCTCTGTCTCTATTTCTTGAGGGTTTGGTACCTATTAAGGTGGAAGTGTTTCGCTTAGCCATCCAACAAAGCCGGTAGTCACCGTACGTTAGGAGCCAAACCTCTCTTAGATTTTTAGGGAGTTAAATGCCATTTTAGTCCCTGTGGTTTGGGTTATTTTGTCAGTTTAGTCCAAAGGTTTCATTTTTAACCTGTGGGTCC
>JARYGA010012459.1:0-38198 GCA_030545235.1 Helianthus tuberosus | reverse complement strand
CTCGCGGGGCGCGAGCGACCCTGTTCCAGAAATTTTAATTGTTTTCAATTGTTTTGATGCTAGATTTCGATTATACGTGTTTTATGATTGCCAAAATTAACCCTTGATGTGGTTTTGACATTAGGTGACGTTGGTGAACTTACGGATGGCGATCAAGCAAATGATGAAGAACCGAACACTACATTTTGAAGCTTCCGCAATGTTTTAAATCTTTAATAGACTTTGTGTATGGGTTGTAAACAATTTCTAAACAACTTTTTAAACGTTTTAACTTAGTCGTTAGTTGACTAAGGTTGATGCTACTTATGAACTTCTTTAATGAAAGTTATGTTACTTAAGCAATATTTTATTTGAAATGATATAATCTATTATTTAAATCAAGTAAAATTAGACGGGTGTTACAAGTTGGTAATCAGAGCTTAAGGTTGTCAACAAAGTGTTCGGTTCAAGCTTGAACGATCGTCCGGTAAGAATTAACTTATTATGTTAATAAATTATGTATTATGTAAGGAATGAGAAACGAATTGATATGCATGGGAAGAGCGTGTTAACACACTCAAACCCGGAAAGTGCACTAAATGTGAACGGTTAAAGCAAGTTAGGAACTTGGCTAAACCGAAACAAACGAAGCAATGTCATGAATGAAATGTTTAACGTTTGATGTAAACATTTCAGTTTCAAGATGTCGAAAGGGAGCAATAATGATCCGGTGCCGACAAGCACCGAACAAATGAAAGAGATAATTACCGAGGAAGTAGGAAAGGCAATTGAGGGCAGTCTATCCGGGTTTATAGACAAGATTCAAAGCACGGTGTTGTCGCTCGTAGAAGAGCGAGTTAAAAGGTTGGAGGATACTGTCAACCTTATGAAAGACAAAACTGGAGAACGTAAAGGGTGCTCATATAAGGAATTCATGGCGTGTAAACCGCCAATCTATAACGGGGAAGTCGACCCGATAATTTGCCAAAGATGGTTGGGCGATACTGAAGGGGTGTTTGAAAGGACCCATTGCGACGAAAGCGATTTCGTTGCCTACGGAATGGGTCAGTTAAGAGGACAAGCCAAGGATTGGTGGGATAACAAAAAGAATGAAATAGGGGCCGAAGCGGCAAGGGCCATGACATGGGAAGAGTTTAAGACACCATTTCTTAAACATCATAGTCCCAAAGCGGTCATTAACAAAATCAAGGAAGAGTTCATGCAACTTAGGCACAAGGGTGAAACCATAGACAAGATCACGGCGATGTTTATGGATAAAATAAAGTTTAGTAGTGAATTGGTGACGAACGAAGAACAGAAAATATACCACTACTACAATATGTTGAGCGCTGAATATAGGGAGTTTATGACTCCTTCAAAATACGAGACCCTTACCGAAATCATTAACGTTGCTCGGGAACGGGAAATCGAGTTGAAGAAACAAGTCGAAAGAGGTGAGCGAAGGGCACATGATGTGAATCCAAGCCCTACAAAGAAAGCCCGAACTGGAGAATCGGGAAAGAAGGTGGATGCTAAAGGTGGGTCGCCAAGTTGTAAAGTGTGCGGGAAGGGACACAAAGGGGAATGTCGGTTCAAAGACAAGCCATGCCCCATATGTAATAAGACGGGGCACACGGCCTCGCTATGCCCGGGAAAAGTCTCTGTTTGCTACAAATGTTATCAACCCGGCCATAAAAAGTCCGAATGTCCGGACTTAGTTGGAAAGAGAGATGTTAAAGAATCTCCAACAGAAGCTCCCAAAGCGATGGCTAGGTCCTTCCAACTTACCGCGGCTGAAGCGAAGACAGAACCCGATGTGGTTTCAGGTATATTCACAATTAACTCAATTCCAACACGTGTATTTTTTGATACGGGTGCGAATAAATCCTTCATTTCGCATGGATTTATTCGATAATCCTTCATTTGTATTGACGAAATTACCTGTGCCCTTAGAAGTTGAAATAGGGGACAACAAAAGTTTTATAGTTTGTGATGTTTGTCGAGGCTGCAAATTAAGCATCGACGATGAGGAATACTTGATAAACCTAATCCCGATGTCAATGGGGGAATTTCAAGTAGTCGTTGGGATGGATTGGCTAGCCCAGCACCATGCAAAAGTCGTGTTTTTCGTAAAGAGATAAAACTAACATCTCCGAGCGGGAAACACATCACCATTTATGGCGAAAAAGGAGGTAACCCCATAGTGTGCTCAATGTTGAAAGCTCACAAGCTTATGAAGCGAGGATGCAAGGCATTCATGATATACGCAAATGAGCCCGAGAAACAATCACGGAAGATTGAAGATGTACCGGTAGTACGAGATTATGGAGATGTGTTTCCGGAGGATTTACCGGGGATACCGCCTGAACGGGAAGTAGAGTTCGGGATCGAATTGATTCCGGGCGCAAAACCCGTAGCTAAAGCACCGTACCGACTCGCGCCGTCGGAATTACAAGAGTTGATGTCCCAAATTCAAGACCTGCTTGACAAAGGATTTATAAGGCCGAGTGTGTCTCCTTGGGGCGCACCGGTACTGTTCGTGAAAAAGAAAGACGGGAGCATGCGGATGTGTATCGATTACCGGGAGTTAAACAAACTCATGGTAAAGAACCGATACCCGCTCCCGAGGATAGATGATTTATTCGACCAATTACAAGGTGCGAACTGGTTTTCAAAAATTGACCTTAGATCTGGGTATCACCAACTAAAGGTCAAGGAAGAAGATGTGCCTAAGACGGCTTTCCACACGAGATACGGGAAATTACGAATTCCTCGTGATGTCATTTGGGCTAACAAATGCACCCGCGGCTTTCATGGACCTTATGAACCGGGTTTGCAAGCCAATGTTGGATAAGTCGGTCATCGTGTTTATCGATGATATCTTGGTGTATTCGAAAAGTGAAGCTGAACACGCACACCACTTACAAGAAGTGTTAGAGAAACTTAGACGAGAAAGGCTGTATGTGAAATTCTCTAAGTGTGCCTTTTGGTTACGAGAGGTACAATTTCTTGGCCACGTCATAAGTGCCGACGGAGTATTGGTGGATCCGTCCAAGATCGAGGCTGTGTCAAAATGGAATCCCCCGAAGAACCCTTCGGAAATTAGAAGCTTTTTGGGGCTTGCGGGATATTATAGGAGATTCATTCAAGATTTCTCCAAGATTGCGTCACCGCTAACAAAGCTAACCCAAAAGAAAGAAAAGTTCATTTGGGGTGTCGATCAAGAAAAAGCGTTTCAAACGCTAAAAGAAAAGTTAACTCAAGCTCCGGTATTGACATTGCCGGACGGAGTCGAAGATATGGTGGTTTATTCAGATGCTTCACTATCGGGGCTCGGATGCGTTTTGATGCAACGGGGCAAAGTTATAGCTTATGCCTCGAGGCAATTGAAGATACACGAGAAGAAATATCCCACGCACGATCTTGAGTTGGCTGCGGTGGTATTTGCCTTAAAAATATGGAGGCACTACCTATATGGGGTAAAGTGCACCATATTCACCGATCACAAGAGCTTAAAATACTTCTTCGATCAGAAGGAGTTAAATATGCGACAAAGGCGATGGTTAGAAACGGTGAAAAATTTCGACTGTGAAATACATTACCACCCCGGAAAGGCAAATGTGGTAGCGGATGCTCTGAGCAGAAAAGCGGACTATGTCCCAATACGAGTAAGGTCGATGCAGCTCGTGGTGACCTCGTGTATACTTGAACGTATTCGAGAGGTGCAATTAGAAGCAGTAAAAGAGGAGAATTGGAAGAAGGAAAGAATAATCGGTCAGTTGAAAGATTTGACGGATGGGAATAACGGGTTGAAGAATCGATTCGGGAGAATATGGGTTCCAAATACTTGTGGGGTGAAGGCGCTTCTACTTGATGAAGCTCATAAATCCCGATATTCAATTCATCCGGGAGCGACCAAAATGTACAATGATTTAAAACAAAACTATTGGTGGCCCGGGATGAAAAGAGATGTGGTGAAGTATGTAGAAAAATGCTTGACATGTTTACAAGTCAAGGCGGAGCACCAAAAACCATACGGTAAACTTCAACCGTTGGAAATTCCGGTTTGGAAATGGGAACAAATCACCATGGAATTGTTGACCAAATTGTCCAAAATTAACCGCGGGTTTGATGCTATATGGGTAGTTGTAGATAGATTGACGAAAAGCGCTCACTTCATTCCAATTCGTGAGACTTATACATCCGAAAAGATGTCGGAGGTGTACACCAATGAAATCATAGCACGGCATGGGGTACCGATATCCATTGTGTCAGACAGAGATACTCGGTTTACTTTGAATTTTTGGCGTGAATTTCAAGAACAAATGGGAACTAAATTGTTCATTAGCACTGCTTACCATCCACAAACGGATGGGCAGAGTGAAAGAACAATACAAACGTTGGGAGATATGTTGCGGGCTTGCATTATTGACTTCGGGGGTAGTTGGGATGTCTATCTACCCTTGGTCGAATTTTCATATAACAATAGCTATCACGCGAGCATTAAGATGGCCCCGTATGAACTGTTATATGGCAGAAAATGTCGAACTCCGGTATGTTGGGGAGAAGTGGGTCCACGAGGGCTAGCACCTACTGATATAATCCGAACTATGAATGAGAAAATCGACATGGTTCGGGCACACTTGAAAGCGGTTCAAGACAGGCAAAAGGCGTATGCGGATAAAAGGAATAGGCCAATTGAATTTCAAGTTGGCGACATGGTTATGCTAAAAGTTTCCCCATGGAAGGGCATTATTAGATTCAGAAAAAGGGGGAAACTAAGCCCGAGATTTATTGGGCCATTCAGAATCACTGAACGGGTTAGTAAAGTAGCTTATCGTCTCGAATTACCCGAGGAGTTGAGTGGGATTCATAGCACATTCCACGTGTCACATCTCCGAAAATGTTTGGCAGACGAAACTGCTCGTATCCACTACGATGATATCGAGGTGGATAACAGCCTCAACTATGCAGTAAAACCAATTGCGATTTTAGATCGTAAAGAGAAGAGTTTGAGGAACAAGGTGATTAATCAAGTCAAGGTCAAATGGGAGCATAGGAAAGGTTCGGACACTACGTGGGAGTCCGAAGAGGAGATGCGACGTCTCCACCCTACATTATTTGGTACGTACTTCGGTTTCGGGGATGAAACCCTCTTTAAGGGGGGTGGACTTGTAACACCCCGAAAAATATAAAACTTTATATTCGAATTATAAAGTATAATAAATCAGAATTTACTAACTAGGAATTTTAACCTAGTTAGTTACAAGTCTAGAAATAGCTTATAAATAGGGTTAAAAACAACTAAACTATAAGTTGAACAAAGTGGAAGGGCCAAAGTTGTAAGAATTGAAACTATATTGTTAATTTTAATAAAAATAAAAAACCAAACACCATTTGAAGGTGTCTGGTCGCACAGGAGAAAGCCAGGGGCGATCCCCACTCTTCAAAACCCTAAAACTTCACTAAATCTGCAAATTGAAGGCTCAATCCAAGTTGAAATCGAAATTAAAGCATAGATTATTGATCCTCATCACAAGAGGATTACAAGGTATGTAAAATTTAATGAAAACTCTTAACTTGAAATTCTCATGAAATTGGGAAAATCTGAAATTATGGTTGCATGTGTATGTTATGATGATTTAGGAACAACTATAGTGTCTAGGGACAAACCCTAGACAAACACAAGCTGAAATCATGTGAAATTTTAGTGGAAACTATGATCACCATTGTAGGTGATTAGTGAGTTATGTGTAAATTGATGAACACTAGGAAGTTGGGTGTTATTCTAGTGTAATTTGACAATGGTGAGGTAACTTCAGAATTATAGAAGCTAACAATTGTGTAAAATGGTTAAATGATGTGAAATTAGGGCTAAGTGATAAGCTAGAGACATGCCATATAATCTAGTAAAAATCTGCCCTTAAAGTGTTTGTGAAAATGCCTCAAAGAAGGCTTAAAACTGAAATTCATAGTTGAAACGCATAATTATGATATTTTGGTATATTATGCGATTTATGGTTAAAGAGAGTTCTAAACATGTCATTAATGAACTCTATAGGAAAGGACGCAGGAGCGTCAAGTGGACAAGCGAGTGGCGAATCACGTTTGAAAGGCCTACATTGAAGGTATGTAACTTGATCCGTTACATTCGATGAATTGTTGTTAAACTATGCGTTATTGATAAAAAAATTATGTTGGATGTAGCAATCTTGTACGTTACTTAAATTCGTAGGATAAGAATTGGTTAGTAGTTGTTTGGTAGTCATCAAAATGGAGGATTTCCATAGATGGACCAAACGGGTCGAATAATGATACTTTGTAAGTATTAAAATTGTAAGTAGAAGAAATTGGCGGAAATGGTCACAAGAGCACGAAACCATAAGTTTAGTAATGAAGTGCCAGTGATAATAAGCCCCGGAGTTCGGTAAGAAACGCCTTAGGTTTACTAGTTAAATGGTAATAAAATGGTTAAGTTAGAATGGGTCGAATAATTGCAAATGGACATATAATATTTTGGTCCGTAAACAAATTGTTCGGTATGAAATTTGTAATAGGCATGTCGGCAATGAATTTACAGACGCATAGGAAAAAGAATCACCTAAAACGGACTTACGAGTCAAAAGATATGCACATTTTAAGTTTAAATCTGAGTTTTCCGGAGCTGGCAGAAAATGCAGCTCACAAAACATAAGCTGCTGGAAAACCTGGTCCCCCGCGCCATGCGGAAGAAGATCCGACAGGCGCCGCGACACGCGAAGGGTTCTCGCGGCCCGCGTAACACCTCTCGCGGGGCGCGAGCGACCCTGTTCCGGAAATTTTAATTGTTTTCAATTGTTTTGATGCTAGATTTCGATTATACATGTTTTATAATTGTCAAAATTAACCCTTGATGTGGTTTTGACATTAGGTGACGTTGGTGAACTTACGGATGGCGATCAAGCAAATGATGAAGAACCGAACACTACATTTTGAAGCTTCCGCAATGTTTTAAATCTTTAATAGACTTTGTGTATGGGTTGTAAATAATTTCTAAAAAACTTTTGAAACGTTTTAACTTAGTCGTTAGTTGACTAAGGTTGATGCTACTTATGAACTTCTTTAATGAAAGTTATGTTACTTAAGCAATATTTTATTTGAAATGATATAATCTATTATTTAAATCAAGTAAAATTAGACGGGTGTTACAGTTTTTATGCATAAAATGAGTTTTACATAACTTTTTAGTGTCAAACCTTTTGCTTCTGATTTCATATGATAAATAAAGTATTTTTAACTTTATAAACTGATCATAAACTCAGATTTCCTATTTTAACCCGAATACCCCTTTAAACCGACTTTTAAGCATTTTTAGCACCTAGTATGGGTCAAAACTATATTTGACATATAAAACTTATTACCCACTGATGTTTTAAGCTAATTTATATAATTATACAGTAAGCTAAAGTTCAAAAACTCAGAAGTCTATTTTAACCTTTAAATGCCTATGTAAAATTACCAAAATGCCCCTTCGGGACATAGTTTGGCTATATAAGATAATTTTCACATATATAAAGTACCCTACTCTTATAACTTATAAAAATATATATTGTTACTGATTAAGATCAGACCTGAAACTCAGTTGCACAATTAAACTCTTTTATGGGCATTAAAATTACCAAAATGCCCTTATGGGAATTATTTTGGTTTAAATTACTTTTTGGGCATATATGTTAACATCTTACTGATGTATTAACATATTTTGATCATAATAATGATTAAAGACATGTATATAATTTATTTGATTACCCGTTACGCGTTTACATGTTCGTATCGGCTTATGTGACTAGTTTACATATAATAGTCGAAACGGGCTTAACCTTATCATTAAATTCTCATTTTCCAGAATGTGTTTAGTTTACCCATATTATACAAGTATCCAAACTTGTCGGGTCTAAATCTCATTCTATTCCGGTCTCCGCTTAATCGAACGTTTAGAACCGTAAGGTTTCCTTCTAAGCTAGCCGGTCTAAGTCCTTGACTTAATTAAAGACCCGTTAGCATCCTAATAGGTTAATAAACCTTCTATACAGATTAAATAGCTTCCGGTAGAAGGTTCCTTCAAAAAGCTTTAGGATTTTACTGCTAGCATCAGGTAAATACTTTTAACTTATTTTCCCTTATACGGGCTTGGGATATGGTATTATAATAATACCACTTGGTCGGGTATGAAATCATTTATTCGGATTGTGATTAATAAATTTGCATAACCCGTTTTAATATGTCTTGTTTGATAACATAAACATTGGGGGTTAATCTGACCGTGTCCTGGATATCCTCGGCTCATTTCATTTAAAATGGCCACGACCTATGCACGGGGTGTAGGCATACACCTGACAAGTGCAAATGCTAAAACAATATTTATAAACCCACATGTTGGGGATAACTCCTTTGTGGGTTCTATAAGTGGTGAGTCGGTTAATCACGACCGGCTTCCAACCGGCCCCAATTGTAAGACAAACATGTAAATCTGTATACAAGATTATATTTAAATAATTGTCCCAAGTTATAAAAGATTTGTGCCATGTGAACTTAAATCAATTTTCATAAATGTTTTTAAAAGAGTTAGTTAATTGTATTTACCAGTGTAAACTGACGTATTTTCTTAAAGACTGATTTGACAGGTACCTCTCGTAATAGGCTGGAGCTATAGGGTGTCTGTAGAGGATCTTGCAAATCCATAAGATGCCTGCAGTCTGTTATTTTTGTTTCTTTGTACATTTATGATCCGCCTGTGGATCTTATTACATTCCAGTCTGTATATTCATAAACTCGAACACTCAGACAGTATGGTTTGTAATAGTTTATTCACCAAGACTTCCGCTGTGCTATTATATTGTGTGTATTGACTATGATGATATCAACTACGTCACGATACTCCCCGCCGGGTCCACCGGTCATATGTGGAAATATCGGGGTGTGACAGGAACCTTATATGATTGACGACGTTGAAATTATAAGATTCATGAGAATTTTAGGTCAGACAAACAGGTTATGTTGGTAAATGCATGAATGGGTCAAAACTTGGTAAAAAGGTATTAAGCCGAAGGCTTAAAAGCCTCGAATCTTGTTAATTCGAATGTTAGATATTAACTCCATGGGATGGAGAATTAAATTACGAGCGCGTAGGAAAAAGAATCGGGTAAAACGGATTAAAAACGAGAGAGTTATGCTCGTTTCCGTGAAATCGGGTTATGCTGAGAATTATGCAGCACCGGCATCAACATTCTGTCGAAACAGGACCGTGGCGTCGCGCCACGGCCAGGGCCTTTTTCCGTCGCTTGTGGCGACGGCTTAAAATGCTGAAAATTTTGTTTTTTTGTTGATTTCGCTTATTTGACCCAATTTTCTTGTTGTACTTGTTATTTAACTCTCAAAACTGACTTCTAAGTTGGTTTTGATCATAGGTGAATTTCAAGAGTCCCGGATGTAGATCAAGCGGCGAGCAAGAACCGAACACACGTTAAATGAAGCTTCCGCGTCAAATCTATAGTTGTTTTGCTAAAAGTGAATTATGTAAACATTTATAAATGTGTTTTTGAAATGTTGTAAACATATGGGAATGTTAGTATGAAAAGATTTTGTAAAGTAACATTTTAGCATTAAAATGTGTATCTTATTATTAAAATCTTGATTTATAAGTCGGGCGTTACAAGTACAATCCTCTGTCATAACAATCTCGAATAGAATGCACCTTGATGTCAATGTGCTTGGTTTTATACTGAAAGACAGGGTTTTTGATAATCTGGATAACGACATCATTATCAAAATAAGTAGTAGAGTTTAGATAAGTCAAATCGTATCCAAAGAACCTGAGAGAAGTAGGCGGCAGATGCTGTAACGCACTTTGCTTCCACTGCAAAAGTGAGCTGTTGCTTCTTGCACTGCCATGAGATGAGACTGTCCCAAGGATTGGCATCCATCCGTTGTACACTTCATATCCCTATCCAATTTTGAATCTGCAAGAACGCCGAGAACATATTTTCTTTGACAAATCAAGATTTCTTGACAGTTTTGACGAACTTGCAAGCCCAGAAACATTGTCACTTCTCCCCACGAGCTCATTTCGAACTTCTTTCTCATCATCCGAAAATACGAATGACCTCCAGACGTGCCACCGATATGAATATCTCATCATAATCCAGACCTTCACCTTGTTCGAAACCTTGAACTGCCAATCGTGCTTTGTTCCTTACGATCACGTCAGGGTCATCTTGTTTGTTTCTGAATACCCAACGCGTTCCAAGAGCACGTTTTCTTATGGTGAAGAGAATCTCCATCCCTTTGTCGCACATCTGAGATATGCTTAAAAGGCTGTGCTACAGATCAGGGACATAATTGATGTCTGAGAAATTAAGAATTTCGTATTTCACAGTGCCCTTCATGGTTATTCTTCCAGATTCCCTTCCTGCGAAGTTGACAAATCCACCATCGAAAATATACTTTTTTTTTGTTATTCAACTGGGATAAGTCTTCTGTCACGTGCCTGGAACAACTACTATCGATAAACCAAGGTCTAACGATCGCCCTCCATAGTCGTTCCTGCACACTTAGCGGGATTAATTAGAAACTGGAACCCAGGCCATTGTTGACCTGAGTTGACCATCACTATCAGTGTATGAAACCTCACGAAAGATCATATAACTTTTAGTAGAATTTGAGGTTTGAGATGAACGTGTAGACGTTGACGGTTGTGAGCAGTGAGACTGGGATCCAGCAAGAACCGTGGGCTTCCAAATCTTAGAGTCAGTGTTGTTTGAAATATTTTTCTTTACAGATGAGGCTTTTGACTCCATTTGCTGTATTTGGAACCCATTTGTGTTTAAAAATCTTTGATGGTTCCTTTTTGCTAGATTCCAGTCTCCATCAGAAGGCTTGGATCGAGAAAATCGATTTCCGCCTGATCGATAATGCATAGCCTTCTGATGATGTGAGTTACCAGAGTAGTAGGGACGGTTAACACAGTTTCTAGCAATGTGCCCCAGAATTCCACAATTAAAACATATTTGTCTCTTTGAGAAAAAGACATTCAGTTCTGCTTGTGTTGTTCTAGGGAACTGTGTAGGTCCCGTTTTTCCGGTGAGGATCGATAACGAGAAACCTATTCCCTGTTTATAACAAACACGGTAACGGGTGCGGAATCCCCGAGACGGTGCAAACCAAACACAGATAGTAAAGAACACGGATTAACCAATGAAACACACTCTATTGATTAACGGGATGAGAACCGAATACAAACTGATACAAACACAGTTTAGACGGAATTTTGGCAGAGTTTCTTTACATGTATTTTCTCATCTCTGTTTCACACAGAAACAGAGATCTGTTTATATACTAGACACAGACACAACATGACGAAACTAAACAACTCTTGGCGAAACACACAAAGTCGACGAAACACACCTGTTTCGTCGACAAACATATTAAATCTAATACTTGTTTCGTCGATTGTAGTTGAGCCCAGACATAGTCAAAGCCCACTTCAAGTGTTAGGCCCATGTGAGAAGAAACAGCCCGGTGATGTTTCTGTTATACAACTTTCACCAAATTCCCATATGAGACAAAAGCTATGACATCATCATGACATCACAGAGATGATGTCATGGTGATGTGTCTTGCGGGACTTGTTCGCGGCGCTCCGTGCTTCGCATGTCGAACTCTGGGGCGCACGACGGAGGAATGTCGTGTCTTCGGGCTTGAGCCGGACCTAACCGAGTCGACCCGAACCGAATCTAACCGAGTCGAGTCGCGTCCACATAAAGTGTACCAACAATCTCCCCCTTGGACGCTACTCGTGATGGTTCGTCTTTTGTGATTGTTCGTCTTCTGTGTCTTTCATGTCGGAGGATCTTCAAAGTCTTCACGCATCGTAAGTAGAAAGTGTATCAACAAACTCCCTTTTCATTTAGGTAGTGTGTTAACAAACTCCCCCTTAAAATAAACTCTCCATTGAGTCATGCTCGTGAATCTTTTGACTTGTCAAATCTTCAGATCCTTGTGGTGTTGATGAAGGGTCAACTGCAATCCAATCATCTTGATCTTCTGATTGCATCAACGTCGTGTCTTCACTTTACGGCTTGTCATCTGACACGTTCTCTTCGCCTTTAGCTGATTCTGATGTCGCATCTGCACATACAAGAAAGCTAAACACGTAATGAGAACAACCGCTTGGAATATAGACAAATTAAACAAACGACACATATGAGATCAAATCTCAATCAAACACCGACCGACAACACTTTGAAAGTATAGAAAATGATCAATTTTAATTCTTTAACTTTCAAAACTTGTTAACTTCGACAGTTTATGAAGATGCAATTGTTTTCCGGCTTACGATCAGGATTTTGGGTAGGATAGACTCGAGTTCCAACATCAGTCAATCAAAAATAAACTAGAAGCAAAATCTTTTTGGATTTTTTTTTTTTTTTTTTCATTTTTCAAATGTAAAGACGGAAAGCAATAAATAAAAATATATACAAAGATGCATAAACTGAAAACAGTAAATAAATAATTACAGACATTCTTTTTGCGAGTTTCGAGGGTAAGAGAATCATATCAATGTACGGTCACGCCAAAACGCTCTTTTTGTTCAATTAGTAAACATTTAGATAAGCATCCTATAACAATTATCGGTATTGTTGTCCACTTAAGCTCAACTTATCAGATGTAATCATGGCGAGGGGATACGTTAAGGTATGAATTATACTTACAGACCGATGTTCATCCACACACGACACATTCCCGTATCAAGGCATGCGCGAGAGTTCATCTTACCGGTGAGTATACCGATTATCATCTGTTTGACCGTATAAAAATGTGAGAAACTCACTTATTTGATTTGAAAACAAGCCCTATGTGATAGAATCACTTATTGATGAGGAACTTGATTTTCAGATGCATGAGGGCACAAGAGCAAGTCCGTGAACAGGTCAGTACTTTCGTACAGCAGAGAGACGAACTTGACTCCCGCAAAGAATCTGTGATAAATTATCACTTATTTTGATTGGACATGTGATTGTTGATCACTTATTGAGGTCGAATGCAATATGTACACGTATGTATAGTATCATGGAAGATCTTAGACTTCGTTTCCGTTATTTTTACGGTTTGATACAACCATGATACCCAGATGATAAGCAGCATAAAGACCGAATATCTCAGAACCTCGGCAATCTCTCAAACGAAATTTCGATACTAAGACCATATGCCAATGTGCGGTTCCCACCTGGTCTTCAGTCGATTTAAGATTTATATCACCCTGCACACTTTAAAATGATTGTGAGCCTACCGATACATCTTATATAGAGCTGCTTAACATTTTTCATTTTGCATTTCAGTTTAAAGAGGTTTCAACAGACCACTGATCTACTATCATTTTCTCTTTTGCTCGCCAGGAAACTCATTTTTGTTTTTCCAATGTTTTTGGGTTTTGAAATTTTTCGATGTTTTTGAATTTTTCAAATTTGGATTTACTCCCCCTAAAATCAACAAACTAAGATAAAATTTAAAAGACACAAAGGTATTTACAAAAACGATTTCCCGATGTCGGTTAACTTATGTTTTACCTCAATGCCGTTTACCAAAATTAATTTTTAATCAGAAAAGATTTATCGAATTTTGGAAAAATCAGTTGGCACGTCGGTAAGCGGTGCGGACCATGACAACATTGTCTGGCCAAAGAGTGCTACAAGAGAATAACAATTTATAAAGCAGCTTAAATATCGACAAGTATAGGAGAGATTAGAAATTTAAAACCGTATCCTGCAACTGCTTCGTGCATTGCAAGGAATCTGAGTGCTCTCCTAAACTGGATTTCCACCCGGTGTGGATTTCAAAGTCGATTTTGTAGCTACTGAGAAATCTCTTCACAGCAACAAGATCAGAAACCTTTGGGTCCGGCTGGTCTTCCACATTGCACCAGCGAAGGTCTTTGTCTTTCTCTTGAGAAGTAGTGTGCGGTTGTTCAATCCACGCCAAGGCATCCGCACACCAGGTTGGTTTGTTCAACAAACACATTTTCTTCAATCACACCACGAAGAAATGTACACTGCACGTTCATCTTGTGAATTTTGAACATCAGACGTGCTGCAGATGCGTACATTTTGATTGAATCTATCCTGGGGACCCGATCAAAGCCTTGAACAATCACACTTTTGAATGATTTTCATTTTGTCGAAGGTTTCAATCTCTTTCGACAGACACTTCTGTCTTCTTTTTCTTCTTCTCTCCATCAAAGGCAACCACTCCTAGAAATAACAATATCTTGGAGCTTTGAGTCGCCTATCTTGTGCATGAATATTCCACTATCAAAAATCTGATGACTATCGATAGTTCCTCTTGGAACATCCTGCACACTCACTCAGAGATTAGTTGGAGAGGGGGACCCAAGCCTTCATAGACTTAGGTTGCCCCTGAGAATCAAGAAATGTAATTTCAATCTCTTGATAATTTGGAAATTTCACGCCTCCCCCTGAACCTTCACCTGTTTTCGGTTTCCAAGCTTGTTTCCATTTACCAGATTGTGTATTAATTACAATTTCTGGTTTTAACGGTTGTTGTGAACTTGGTTTCCTTTTAACATTTTCCGGTTTTAAAGCCTTTTCGATCACCTTCACATTCTTATGTCGTTGTTTTGTTTCCTGTTCTTTAATAGTGCGTTTATCATGTTTTGGAGAAACAGGACGACTTTGTGAGTGACCTTGTTCAGAAGGGGCTCTTTCTACAAAATTTGGTTTGGGCGAGTTTGTGCAGTCTTTAATGATGTGCCCAAACTTCCCACATTTGAAGCAAGTTCTCCTTTCAACAAACTTAGGAGAACCGGTTCGACTTTCACGTGTTGAACCTGTAGACCCAGAGGTACTTGTTCCTTCATCACACCCGTTTGTGTGTTGGGTGTAATTGTTTTGAGCGTTACGTTTTAAAATCTTGACTTGTTGGACAAAATCGGTGTTTGATTTGTTTTCAAAAGTCTCAATTTTATCAGTACCATTGGATGCTACAAATTTAACATCATTGTTTTTCTTCTTGAAACGAGCTCCTTTG
This sequence comes from Helianthus tuberosus, assembly GCA_030545235.1. Lineage (NCBI taxonomy): Eukaryota > Viridiplantae > Streptophyta > Magnoliopsida > Asterales > Asteraceae > Helianthus > Helianthus tuberosus. The sequence continues at coordinate 23,138 of JARYGA010012459.1, read as the reverse complement.
GTCTCAAACTTCGGTTGTGAACTTTTAGAATTTTGAGCTCGCTGCTGTTGCTGTTTACCCTTAAAAGCGACAGGTTGTTGCTTCGTTGGTGATTTTTGATTTCCAAATTTTCTTCTAACTTCAGCTTTTGGAATAGGATCACACTGAGTTACTGAAACTCTCGGGATCGCTTTTCCCAAAAACTTAGTTGTAGTATCTTCAAACACTTTGTCAATCAAAGATTGATTGACATTTTTAATTGGAAAAGCTGTGTTTGAATAAATTTTGTCATCACCAACTAAAGTATACAACACGTTATCACTTTTAATGGTAGACACGGTCTCAGTGATAGGATCTATCTCTTGTTTAGCACCAGTTGAATGCACAGCAGGAGTAGGAGGATCACACAGAATGTGATTGTCAAAAGGCACTTCTACTCCTTTATTCTTCTCAAGAGATTTATCCTCATCACTCACATCTGGTTCATCATCGGACGAATCATAGTCCTCAATTGTGGGAGGACTTTGTTCCGTACCAACAAATGCTGAATTTTCGGTTGTTCCAGATGAGCCCTCCGAGGAACTGTCCGTTTTGAACCCTAAGCAAGTTGTAACTTCCCCATAATTAAGAGGTACAGTTGGCTCAAAACGAGGCATATCCTCTTCATCGGGCATTCGAGTATAATTTTGTCTCAAAGGGGGCGGACATTTCTTATACCCAACACCGCTCACATTTCCCTTCAGTTGTTGAACGTCAATAATGTGATCGAGCACAAATCGGGAGTTAGAATAACTCTCCAATTTTTGCTTGATAGCATCATGCTCACATTTGGCAATGGCTAGTTCCTTTTTGGTTTCCTCAACGATGTTAATGTAATTGTTAATACTAACTTGTTTATGATAAACAACTTTGTTCACTTCGGAAACACTTTTCTTTAAGGTTTCAATTACAGATTTAAATTCCTTTTCATTTCGAACTAAAGCCATGTTTGCCTCTTTGCACTTTGACATATCAACAACCAAATGTTGATTGTGACTATGAATTGTGTCACATTCAAGTTTCACTCTCTCACATTCCTGTTTCATATATGCACAATCACTACATATTCTAGGAGTTTCAGATTTTACCTGACTTGTAGAAGCTGTGACATTAGCCATAAAGGCAGTCTGAGAAGAGAAAGATCCGTCTTCAGTGAGAATCTTCTCCATTTCTTTTGAAGTAGCATCAGCTTTCTTGATCAAGTCAGATTTCTTGTTAGCATCATTCGACAAATTATCAGCTTCAGAATCAGTTCTTTCATTCAAATTTGATTCTTCATCCGAACTGCCACTGTATCCCGAACTATCATCTTTTCCTGAAGATTCAACATCATTGACATTCTTGACAATTTTAGCATTAAACACAGTTCCTCCTTGATCTCCACCTCCAAGTTTTACAGACCAGTCACACCTTTCATCAGTTTGATTTGAGGTGGCCGTGGATGTATTTGTTTGATTTATGAAAGGATTTTGGTTGCCTTGTTGAGGTTGAGCTTGAGGTTTGATTTTCATTAAATCGGCAATCGAAGGCTGATTTTCACTTGGTCTTGAGTCTGAACTCCAATCCCATGGACTCGTACTTATTGATTGTTGTTTTTGAGGAAATTGGTTCATTAAATCGGCAAGTGAAGGCTGATTTTCACTTGGTCTTGCTTCCGAACCCCAATCCCACAGACCTTTGCTACCCATATTTGGTATATGTATGATAGTACCTGGTCAAACAGTTGAAAACAAACAATGAGAACACTTCTGCAAGTCCACTGTGTAAAATTGACAAGTTTCTCGACCAAAAACTGATTTATATGACGAAACTGAATGAATTGCGACGAAACTGATATATATATGACGAAACAGAATGATTTGCGACGAAACTGATATATATGACGAAACAGAATGATTTGCGACGAAACTGATATATATATGACGAAACAGAATGATTTGCGACGAAACTGATATATATGACGAAACAGAATGATTTGCGACGAAACTGATATATATATGACGAAACAGAATGATTTGCGACGAAACTGATATATATATGACGAAATTGATTTTGCGACGAAACTGATTTAAGAACTTTATGCGACGAAACTGATGGTAGATATTTGTGAGATATTTTCTGAACCTTATCACCTTCTGATACTTAGCCACAAAATTCAACCTTGATGTATTCGAGACATCTATAATTTCAACAAATCATCATCAATTTATCACAAATGTCAAACAAATGTTTTAATAATCAATTAACACTTTTAATTTAACACAAAAATTCAGATCAAACAACAACACATGAAGAACACTTTGAATATTTCTGAAGAACACGATGAATATTTGAAGATTCCGGTGACCGAATAATTTTCCGAAACACGATTTTGCTTAAAACTTTCAACAAAAACCAAAGGTTAATATGTAAACACTCAAACACACAAGGTTTTCGATAAAACTTTTAGCAAACCAACAACATAAACACTGATTTTAATGACTTTTTCCAGAAAATGACGGGTTTTTCAAGAACAAAAATCTGAAAAACACAATAACACACTTGTTTCAAACACGACAATGTTTGCTTTTAAACAAGGAAAAGAGCCAAGGCTCTGATACCAATTGTAGGTCCCGTAATCTGAGGATCGATAACGAACCGAATCACTTGTTTATAGCAAACACGGTTACGCGTGCGGAATCCACGTAACTATGCCAAATCAAACACGTAAAGCAATAATAACAACGGATTAATCAATGAAACACACTCGATTGATTAACGGGATGAGAACCGATTACAAACTGATACAAACACAGTTCAGACAGAATTTCGGCAGAGTTTTGTTACTAAGGTTATTATCTCATCTCTGAGTTCAAATGAACACAAAGTGTTGTTTATATAGTCCCTGGGCCACAGATATCGACGAAACACAGAAGTGTTTGATGAATCTGAACATGGGCCAGACATTGGGCCTGGAACAGCCCAATACATGACGAATCAAAGTCTGATTCGTCATGACCTTCAACGAAACAGAAGTCTGTTTCGCCATGAAGTGTTCCGACGAAACAGAAGTCTGTTTCGTCGAGGACTGCAACTGTTGTGTTTGTTCCTGTTATCAGACAGCAACAATCAGCAACACATAAACATAGTAATGACAAAACTACCCTTTAATGCAACATGCATTGTTCATAATACATTACATACCAAAAGAGACAAATAAGTTGTACACAAGCAGATAGAAGGATATCCGTCTTGTTCGACGTTCCGTTAAAGGCTCGAACCGAACGTGCCGCGTCCACACAAAAGTGTATCAACACGCCTACCGTACATGAACATGACGTATTTTTTCATTAATTGTAGTATTATGATGTATATTGTCAATTTGGGTCGTACAAGTGCGTATTGAATCTGATTGGGTCGTGTCGGTGACATTCGGTTTTTAACGTGATTATTATTAAACAGATTTAACATACATATTGAACATATGGGGTTACATTAACGTGATTATTATTAAACACATTTAACATACATCGTGAACATATGGGGTTACATTAAGGTCAGGGGAACGATACGTAAGCATTTCGTACGCGTTGATCTGATCCCTGTATAATGTATGCCAGGCTGCTGCGCGCTCTGTTCTGTTCGCTGTCCAGAGTAGGTTTGGGGGAGGCATTGGATAACAACCTCCAAGCTCTACATGTATGAAATGCCCATGGTCGACGAACACAACCGCAACCACCAGGTGAGGTTCCTCAGCTTCGTTTGGCCCGCCCAGCAGAGGGAAAATTGTGTCGCTCCCACGCATGTCGAAGGTGTGAACAATCACACCGTATCGTTGGGCAATAAGAAACCCCGTCTCAGGCATCGTCATGTAATTTTCGATATCTGCTCGTCCCACCCCCTTGAAATCGATCCGTCTAACCAGCGCATCATAATGTCCTATGTTTTCCGGATCGAAAACCTGCCTCCAAAGCGATTCGTTCATACGTAACTCCTTTATAAGGTGTTTCCGGATCATCAAATATGAATTTTTTTTCACTCCTAACCCAACAGCCACCGATCGAAACCCACAATGACCATCTGGTTTCACGTCCTTTATTCTAACGATGTATGGATGGATCACTTCGGGAATCTGAGATGCGTAGTTGCGGATCGCTATATCCGTCTTAGGACCGAGCTTGATCATCGGGAAATCAGGGTGTAGGTTGATCGGTTTGGTATTCTTTTGTCTTCTAGAATCTTCGGGTGATATGTACGAGCTGTGACGGGGAAGATCGTCTGAGGCCTCGACCCAAGTTTCTTCCGACGGAATGTACGAGCTTTTTCTAGCGGCTTCAACCTTTCTTTCTTCCTGCGTTTTCAATGTTGGGCGACCACGAGTTTTCTTCAGAACAGCAGGAGGTTTTTTGTTATTGTTCCCTGGATAGAGGATTTGCTGAAACTTTTCAAAGAAGCTCCTTTTCACTTGAGGGGGTGTTGGATCGATCTGTTGTTTCAATTTTTCAAATTCCGCGTCTACATCGATATCCTCTATGTTTTTCTTTGCAGGCTTGAAGTCAAGCTTCTTCCAGAACACGTCTATGTGTGTGATCCGGAGTTGCTGACCTGTGGATGAAAACAAATTAGGTGGCAAAATCATAACGAGAAAGGTCAAAGATATTAATTACCGTTATTTTCCAACTTTTCCAAACGACAGGCACATGGCAAACCACAGCTGGTAAAAAGTTGGCAACCACAGCTTGCACCGTAGGCTCTCAACCCGTCTTCCTTACGTTTTAGTTCCCTACTCAAAAGCTCAATCGCATATATTGAAACCTTTCTGAGAATATATGCAAGCATGGGCTGATTCTTGTGGTGTGTCATCACTTTTCGGAGGCTTGTTTCAAAGCTACTACTAATCTCGGCGTATTGTCTATCAACAACATGATCAACAAGCAGTACAAGTTTATCCAGTGTGTTGCGATGACTTGGAAAGTGACTTTTTAGTGTTGCATGCATGCCCTCAACCCTGTTGGTCGTAGTTTGGTGAAAGTTGATAGTTTTGTTAATCCAGCAAGATACAAACTTTTCACGGTACGGATCCAACCAGGATTTCTTCAAATAATCAAAAACCTCTAAAATAAAAAACGTAAATAGTCAGTTTTTGTTATTATATAAAATTTGAACATAATTATGTAAGAAATACCCACGTTCACGGTCATCTTCTTTCAGCAGTGCTTCAAGGTTTTCCAAGTTATACCTGTATATTTCCTCGGTCGTAGACTCGCACAATAACCAAAATCTACGTACGAATTCTTTCCACTCCTTGTCAGAGAATTTCTTCTTGCTGTTCTTATTAATATTTTGTTGAATATGGAACCGACAAAGATACTTATGCGCTTTTGGAAAAACTTGTTCACACGCGTTCATTAGCGCAAAATCCCTGTCTGTTAAAATCACGCGCGGTTCCATACATCCTACCAGCATAGACTTGATCCTCTGCAACACCCATAGGTAGTTCTCTGACTTCTCAGCGGAAATTACCGCGCAAGCAGCCGTAAACGATTTGTTTGTCGACGTCATGCCTACGACCTGAACAAATGGCAGGTTGTACATGTTCGTTTTGTAGGTGGCGTCAATCATTAGCACATGCGGGAAGGCACACCACATAGTGAATGATTTTTCATGAACAAAGAAGACATCTTCAACTTCGTTCGATATCTCATTCGTGCGCATGTAATAAGTGTAATTTTTTTCGAGAAGAATGTTTTCAAGTTTTTGCATCGGAGACTTACCGACATTTTTTTCGGCGTTGATCTTCTGAACAGCGTTGTGTATATCTTTCGGAATAAGCTTTCTAGCTGGATTGTTTTTTGTCAGCGTTCGCCAGATACTTTGGTTGGGAATATCTTGCTCTGCCAGCTCCTTAACCAGTTTTTTATCCTCCGAAGAAAGCCTTCTCGCATACGCGTGACCCTCTAAGTTTTCAATAGGAGTGTGGTTATGCTTCGCCTTCGTCACCTCGATCCTCCAAACACTTCCGGATGATTCCGAAAACCCGATCATCTCGAACGGGCAGCCTATTTTCTTGCTACCCGTTTTCCTCTTTGTAGCTATACTCTTATGCTCCCCACCAAAAGTACATTGAAACCAAATCTTGTAATTCTCTCCTCTTTTATTCGACCTCTTAATCACAATGAGGTAACCGTTGTCTTTTGCCGTGTCTTGTACCCAACGCACCAACTCTTTACGTGACGAAAAGGTCTGCGTTGTATCAAACGAAAATGTAACCGGGTAACAACCTTCCTCGTCAACAGACACATCCCCCGGCTCACCATCGTCACCGAGGTCCGAATATACTTGATGTTCAAAGCTCGGTTGACAACCATAACTGTGGTTTGGATAACACTCCGGCTGTACAAAGCTGTGCTCGCCACCGTAACCGAAATTCGAATAACCTTGTAAGCTCTGTTGACAACCGTAACTGTCGTTTGGATAACACTCCTGCTGTACAAAGTTGTACTCGCCACCGTAACCGAAATTCGAATAACCTTGTTGTGCGTAAGGGTCCTCCACAGGGGTATTCAAATCCAGCGTCACCGTGTTATCACGATAACGAATGCCAGATACAACCTCTGCCTCCCTTAAGTTGGACGAGACCGGTTTCTCATACGAGTCAGAAATAGCGGTCCCCTCGTAAGAATCAGGAACAACTGACTCGTCAGAATATTGACCGAAAAGATAGTTGCTTAACCACGACATCGTTTTTTCAACACACGTAACTAATACAGCAAAGAAATCAACAAACAACAAAACACTCGAATACCCTCGAATGCTAAATGTTCTGTCTATGCAGGTTTAAATAATGAAAATTTGGGGTCGAAGGGCCGCGCTTTGGCCATAGCGTGGCGCTTTGGGATGTGAAAATAATTTTCTCCGTGTGTGATTAGCATGACCCCATTTCAATCCGTGATTCATACTTCGTTTCATCCGAAATCACCCGAAATTACGTCATCGTCCATCCCGGATAACAAACAATCAATTCTTATATCTTACATCATCGTTCATCATCATCAAATCAAAATCATCAGCAATCATCCGACATCATCCGCAATCAAACAACTTCCATCCGAGATACTTCGAATCATCCGGAATCACAAACTCATCCGAATTCATCCATATCGGATCATCTTCGTCGGAGATCATCCTACATCACCATCATCCATCTTCAACTGTCACCACCGTCATCGACCATTTTCGCCGGTCACCTTCTCCGTCAACTATTCTTCTTCTCCGAACACCATCCTCATCACCGTCGTACCCACCTCCATAACCTCCACCTGTCGTCTCCTCAATAATCACTCACCTCCGCCACCATTAATCTTCGTTCACCGCCGTTCACTGTCATCGTCATTACCAACTCTCCGAACACCTCCGTGCACCATCTTCATTCTCCCGTACACATCACCATAATTGCCTACCTGCAACTCCGTCCATCACCACCGCCGATAATACACCACCACTGTCGTCGAGAATCAACCGTCACCGGTCACCTTCAACCTCCTGTCTTCTTCACCATCATCCATTTTCATAACCTGCAACACCGGTCATCGTCTCCGACGACCTCCGCCGCTCCGATCACCCTTCAACCTCTGTCGTCATACCTTCTCCGGCCACTGTCTCCTTCACCATCATCGTCATCGTTCTTCATCATTCATCATTTCGACACACTGTAACCGTCATCGTCGTCGGCCACCATCTCCGTTCCATCGTTCTTCATCGTCTCCGATAATCACCGTCTCCGTCATCACCTCCACCATCGCTCTTGATTTTGGCGGCTGATTGTTTCAACATATTTTAGGGTTTTGATCGACAAAGAAGGGAAACGACATTGTTTTTGTCGTTTTAGAATTTAATCATATTATATAATATATAATAATAATAATAATATAAACAATTATTAGGTAATCATTACTTAATGATTAATATTTTTTAAAATAGTTTTATTATTATATAATTATCATATTAGTTTATCTTAAAATTTTAATATTAAATTTAAAAGGTTTTATATAATATATAATATAGTAAAGGTTAAAAATTATTATTTTTTAAAAGATAAAAAAAGAGGTTATAAAAAGGGGGTTTATTATTAATTAAAAAGGTTTTTGTTTCGTTTGGGATAAAAAGTTTTGACAAGTTTTTGACGAGCGGTACAGGAAGCGGGTTCATACGTTTGCGGAGTGCTTGAGTTAGCAAGTTTACGGGTTATCGCTTGATTCAACGGTGAATTCTCCAAGCACTGTTTCTCAACGTGAGTTGGTCTGGAAACAACTCGATAATTTTGGATACATTAAGGGTGAAAGCGTAGAAGACGTGATCAGTAGGTTTATCCAGCTGCTTTCTGAAATAGAAAGGAGCGGATTAAATGTGACACTGGGGAGGATTAACAGGGCCTTTCTATACGGTTTGCCACGTAACAAGACATGGGACTATCGTGTTGCAGTTATCATGGGGAAATGCAATCATTGTACAACGGAAACAAGAGATGTGATTTCCTTAGTCAATGAATATGTTCAAGAGGACAAGCAGAGAAGTCAGAATCTCGCAAACAAATTGTCGTCTATGTCTAATTGTCAGAAGGCCGCTGCTACTGATCCCAACGCTGCTCCCAACACTGCTCAGACTCCCTCATCTTCACCGTCACCTATGACTGCTACATCATCTGATGAGAAAGCCCCACAATCAACAGGATGTCATCCCGATGAAATGGCCAAACCAGCACCCCAGACCCAAGTTAAAGAACCAAAATCACTTTCTGAAACACTAAATTCCCTTTTATGCACTGAACACTGTAGAAAGAAAGTTGCATTTCTGAGATCTCAAAACTTAGCATTGATCACTTATTACAATAGTTCAAAGGAAAATGCATCAGTCTTCGAGAGAACAATAAAATTCTCAATGAAAAGATTGAAGCACTCAAGAAGGATATAGCTCAGCTTCACAGAGACGTGAATCAACAGCAATGTTGGGTTCACGACTATAAACACAAACTCATAGTAAAAACCTTAGAATGCAACTCTGTGAAAGCTGAGCTAGAACTTCTCACTGGAAAGTACAAGAAAAATGAGTTAAACATAAAGAAGTTTGACACTTCCAGTGACACTGTTCGTAATCTGTGCAATGTGCAGCTCTCTTTCAAAGACAACAAGGGTAAGGGTTTGGGCTACAACAAGGTTCCACCGCCATATAATCATAATTACTCAATATTGCCTACCACTGAGCAAGAAGTAGAAAATTATGATAAAATGATTTTTGGTAAACCAAGTGATTATGTTCCATAGGAGCCCTTCAGACCAAAGAATGCCAGACCCGCTGATTTTCAAAAACCAATGAATTTTGTTGAAAATGAAAATTGCTCAAACGAATCAGCTGGCGAATCTGGAAAGGAAAATGAACAAGAAGATGAATCAGAACCAATGAAAACATCCGCAAATGAGCCGCAAGAAATTTTGTCAAATTCTGATTCTGATTCTGTAGAAAATAATAAATGTTCTAGTTCATGTGCAGAATCAATGGCAGTTGAAGAGCAGTCTACAGTGGGTGATGAACCACCCTCAAACGTTGTTGATGTCGCTAATAATTTGGATGCTGCCAAACGTGATCATTACGCTTGGAACTATGTTATGTCTTGGTATGCTGAGAGTTGGAGTATTCCTATTAAAACTGATGATTCAGGTGCTGTGGTTTTAGATTATGATCGTGGTGATAATGTTTTGACAGAAAAACCTGATGTATCGACTGATAAACTTGAGACATCTGTAACACCTCGCAAATTCATGTCCAATATAATATCGACACGTGTCATGGACTTTAAACGTGTAAAGAATTAATTTAAAGGGACTAAAGTTGACAAACAAAGAAAGTATGTGTGTAAAAGGATTCAAAGTGTCAACATTGGATAAATATACCTTTCAACGATCCTACACGATGTTTATACCCGTAAACGAATGAATTATGAAGTGTATGAAGCCATTTGTGGGAAAAAGTGAAAGTTTAGAACCGCAAGGGTTAAAAGTGTCAACATGTTTAATTTATACCTCTGAGTGACCTTTCAGCGAACCCGAAGCTTTGTAACAATTAATTATGCTCACTAGAATAAGTGATAAAAATTTCACAAGGTTTCGTTATCGTATGAGAAAGTTATGCTAACATTCGTATGTGAGGGGTTAAAAGCATCAACGTTGAAATTTAAGGCTTTTCGGGTGATCGTAAAACTAACCGGGGACTTAACAAAGTTTGGTTATGACTTGGAGCCCTTAAAAGTTAAATTAGAGGGTTAAAAGTGCAAAATAACAAGTTAAAATCAAGATTTGAAGGACCAGGGACCTAAATTGCAATTTTGTCAAACTTGGTAACCAGATGGGGGAGCCATACCGGCCGCGTAGACCTTATGTAGGTCTTACACGGGCCGCCTAAAACCTTCCAGCATCGAAAATGCATGGCAGGTGCCTGTTCAGCAGGTTAAACCGACTTTAAAGCCTGGTTTTCGATTCTAGGGGCTTGTTTGATGGTTTATACTGGCCTAGGGACACTTGGGATCATCAGAAAACATCCATAGACCTTGTTGGAATGATCTCATGCATCCTAAGTTGCTATATATATAAAGAGCTCTTGATTGCAACATTTTGCATACACTTTGAAAATCATTCTAACACATTTTCTGGAGTCTCCTGGAGCTCAAGACCATTCCCTAAGGATCATTAGTCATGCTTAGTACTTCAGTAAGCTCCCTTAACCTCTCTTAATTCAGTTTTAGTTAGTTTAATGGCCCAAAGTCAAACCGTCGTAATTAAGGTTTGACTTAGTGATTAATCACAAATTGTCCAGTCAATTATCGAATTGAAAGTACCTATGAGTTGGTAATTATGTGGGTAATAAACCCTTAAAAGGGCACCCTCTGGTTCCCACTCTAACTAGGTCAATTGTCGGGTCAAACTTGATTATAAAAAGTCAACAGAAAGCAAATTTTCAAATAAACACATAATTAACAATGTAGAAGTCATGCACCCTGTTTTATCACTCATATAACTTGGTAATTAATGTAAGAACATGTCTAAACATGTTCGACCCGAAAATTTTCAGTTTAAGCTCGGTTCAGAACCGAAAGTCGCAAAAGTAAACTTTTGCTTTGACTTTCAGTTCTGACCCAATGTAGCATATTTTAGAAATGCCTTAGAGCTCGATTAGGACCAGGTTATAGGTTAGTGTAACCCTCTGAGGTTATACAACTTGGTTCATTAGTTATCCGATTCATTTGCATGTTTCCGTTATATGCTTAAATGTTGACCATTATGCCCTTTTGACCTTAAAACGATATTTTTGAAAATGTGAAAGAATAGAAACCTTTATTACTGATTTATAAACTTTCCCTAAAAATTTGACATCAGTTTGAGGTCTAGATTAGGAGTTATGCTCAATAGCGTAAATGGAAAGTTTTTTCTAATTAAACGGCATTATCAGCAAATAGCCTATCTAAACCCAAATTTTGACACCAATCTTTTTACCCACTAATGTAATATAATATCTTGGCATTTTTGAAGATTTTTATTTATTTTTAGGCTGGGCATAACATAGGGTTCTAGCTTTGATTCGGTAATTATCGGTTATACCATTTTCTTGCATAAAATGAGTTTTACATAATATTTTGATACCAAACTCTTTGCTACTGATTTTACATGATAAATAAAATATTTTGAACTTTATAAACTGACCAAAAACTCAGATTTCCTGTTTTAACCCGAAAATCGCTTAAAACCGACTTCTGCACGTTTTAAGCGCATAGTATGAGTTAAAACCATTTTTATCATATAAGACTTAATACCTACTAATGTTTTAAGTAAATTTTTATAATTAAACAGTAAGCAAAAGTTTTAAACTCAGATTTCTAGATTTGACCTTTTAAGCTTATGTGAAATTACCAAAATGCCCCTACGGTGCATAGTTTGGTTATAAATGGAAAATACTTATATAATTTATTAAATTAAGTATTTTTACTGAATATATCAGACCTGAATCTCAGATTTATATATAATCTCTTTTATAAGCTTTAAATGACCAAAATGCCCCTACAGGGCATAATTTGAGTTTAAATCCATTTTGGGCATAATGGAAGGTATCCTACTGATATCACAACATGTTTACGACATATTAACTTAGGAAACTTGTTCATGACTCATTTGGTTACCCGTCATGCATTTTTTTGCGTTCGGTGCGGTTTATGTAACTAGTTTGCATAAATTAGCCGAAACGGGTCAAACCTTATCATTTTTATCTCAAAATCCAGAATGTGTTTAGTTTACCCATATTACACAAGTATTCAAACTTGTCGGGTCTAAATCACATTCTAATCCGGTCTTCGCTTAATCATGCGTTTGAACCGTATATCTTCCTTTAAAACTAACCGGTCTAAGTTTAGGCTTAATTAAGACCCGTTAGGAATCTAATAGGTTATTAAAAACCTTCGTTCCAGATTAGGAGCCCAGTAAAAGCTACTTGCACTCGCTGATTGTGATATATACTTGCTCAGGTAACTATTTTTAACTTATTTTCCCTTATACGGGCTTGGGGTACGACATATAAAATACCGCTTGGTCGGGGATTGAATTTTTAATCGTATGAAGGCTAATTTATTGAGATGACCCGTTTAAATTTTTTTGTTTGCTTAAAGCCTTTGGGGGGTTAATGACCATGTCCCGGATATCCTTGGCATCATTCATTGAAATGGCCACAACCTAAGCATGGGGTGTAGGCATACACCTGCCAGTGCATATATATATATAAAGGTATAACCGCCGGTTTGAGAATAACTTGCCGCGGGACTATATCATGTGGTGTGTCTATTAATCTTTAACCCGGTATTCAACCCGGGCTACTGAACGTATAACGAACATGTAATTCTTTTACAAGTTTATATATAAATAATTATCCCAAGTTATAAAAGATATTTTGTGCCTTGTGCATTCAAATCAATTTTCTTAAACTCTTTTCAAAATGAGTCGGTTAATTGTATTTACCAGTGTAAACTGACGTATTTTTCCAAAAAAGCTAAGTGAAGGTACTAAACGGAATAGGCTGGCTACTCCTAGCATCAATAAAGAGTCTTGCAAGCTTAGATGTTAAAATCTGTTGAACAATTATCTTTTATTTGATCCGCCTGTGGATCCTTTACATTCCGTTTGTAATACTTTGATATTACTTTATATCGGTTTGTAATATTTTATCTTTTGCTTCCGCTGTGCATTAAATTGTGTTGTTTGACTATGACGATATCAACTACATCACGATACTCCCCACCGGGCCCACCGGTAATACGTGGAAATATCGGGGTGTGACAGGTTGGTATCAGAGCCAACATTGATTGAATTAAACACTAGCCTTTTGTGTTTAATCTCAATGACACAGTAGCACATTCCTTGACCTTCTGAGTCTAGACTTAACATAGGAATACTCTCATCCCTATTCAGAAAACTATTGCTTTCGATTTTATATATTTCTTTAATATGTCGCCAAGCAAAGAAGCCGTAATGGAAATTCTCCCCATCTGAAGCCAAGAAATGCCGAGCTTCGTACCGCGGCTAGGATAAAAGTGCAACCAAGGAGAAAACATTCAGAAATAAAGTGAAGAAGAAACTTCTTTTGCTGAAGGTCGTTTCCTTAGTAGTCCTTTTAAGGACATATTTATCTTTTAGTCCCTTCGTGGACAACATTATTTCTTTCAAGTCCTGTTTAGGGCAATTCTGTACCTCTTTTAAAATCATTGGAATGTTTTATCTAAAATTTCATTTTTATCATTATATATGAATATAATATATGAAATAAATCAAAATATCATTCCTTTTTGAAATTGATCTGCCAGTATATATATTAAAAAGAATCTTAAAGGGTATAACCTAGCTTGAATGTCATTAAAGACCTGGCTATGATGGTAAAACCTGTTTAAAAGAGATTCAGATCCTTGTTAACATCTGAAAACATGTTAACACTCCTGACAACGGTGATGCGATAAAATCACACTTGTCATCTTTATATTGGGAATTTCCAAACCCCTTATTTAGCCTAAATGATCAATAGGAATCATGGCTAATAAACGTCGAACATGATGTATACATCAAAACATCCATTTAAGATGTATGCCTACGGGCAAAGATGTATTCATAACAAAGATAGTTTGATTTCATAACTTCTTGTCAAAAGGCAACGAACTATGAATTTTTTCCAACCCAACGGATCATTGATTATGTTTTCATTATCCTTGAGAGAAGGCCTTTTTGTGCCATCTAAAAGTCCTTTGAAACAAGCCTTTGCGCTGTATAAAATATTTGTACTACATTGACAGTTGTGACTTATGTCCCCTGTCTAATAAATGTGAGGGATTAGATTCCATTTAAACGCCAAAAATGGTTTATTTAAAAACCTAGGCAAAACATAATCAAATAAATTTCATACTATCTTATTGGCCTATATGGTTTATTTACACCATGGCTATTTAATTATCAAATTCGACGATTCACTATATAATTAAACAAATTATTATTACTTGGTTTGTAGCCTTCAAAGCTTCACCATGGCTGACTCATGTGAAGCTCACAATCATCCAGTTGATCAGAATAATAACGCAAGACTGAACTTAACGGGCACAGAGTTGCAGGCTATGTTAGATACAGCGGTAAGCAAAGCCGTGGACCGAGTATTAAAGGATCACAAGAGAAAGTACGATAATACCCCAAATAAGGGTTACAAAAAGGGTAAGACCGGTTCGAACTATAACCAGTCCAAGCCAAATGAGGTAAAACCCAAATGTAGAACGTGCGGTAAACAGGACTTCGGAAAATGTTTCCATGAACAGAGCAGGGGATGTGGCATCTGTAAGAAGACAGATCACAAGACTCATGAATGCGAGGACTTGAAAGACGCCACATGCTATGGTTGTGGCGAGAAAGGACATATAAAGACTCACTGCCCAAAGAAGGCGACTAAAGGGAAATGCACTTTAGATTCACAAGCTAAGCCTTGTGGAATTTGTAATAAGGAAGGGCACAAAACTTTGGAGTGCCAAGACATAAAGGACGCAACCTGCTATGGTTGCAATGAAATATGGCACATCAAAACTAATTGCCCAAATAAAACCAAGAAGACTGAAGAGGCTAAGAAGGGAAATGCCTAAACTACCTGATGAATACCAGAGGCAGTACATATTAATAATATCCTCAGGTACATTCCTTATCATATATCAATGATAATTTCTGCTAAGTGTCCTGTTATTTTTAATACATGCAATAATCAGTCTTACATAGACCATAAGCTTAGCAAACTTTTAATGATAATAGTAAGAACTCTAGATACTAAGTAAGGTATGACCTACCAATGAAACCATGGAGATCGTCCCTTTTATTCTTGACGATGATCCTTCCGAAAATCTAAGAGTACTCTTTCTTCAAATAGAGTACGACAACATATGTTATTTTAATTACTTTCTCATTGATTTCTATCAATTGCGAGTGCCAACTATAATTGATAAAAGAGCCATATGAGGATTGGCATATCCCAGTGTGTCCCATAGATTGCGTCCATGCCTGATCAGTATGGAGGTTTAATGCATGGAACCACAAAGATATTCCAATGGTCATATGGTACTAAAGTCAGCTAATGGTATTCAAAGAAGATATCCAGAATGGAATTGTCCAAGTAAACGTCTCTGATTAAGGAATCCGTGGACTCGTAACGTAAATGTGTCACATGTCTGACACAGGCAATGATAGATGAACTGGAGCCTGAGAATTGGAAAGTCTCTGTAACCTCCTTGTGTCTTGATTATCTTCTCCAAGGACTACCATGTTTACCTCCTGAAAGACAAGTGGAGTTAAGATTAACATCCCGCTTAGGGCTGCAATATTATGAAATCTCCATGTTGAATTGTGCGACCAATTATGAAAGAATCGAAACCCTGATTAAGTGAGTTTTAAGAAAGAGGTCCATAAAGCCTAACTCAATATTCTGAGAGTTTGGTATTATTAATTAAGAAAGATGGTTCATTTTTGCTTATGCATTGATTACCGCAACCCTATTTAGGCAACAATTAAGAATCACCTTCAGCTGCCCAGGATCGTCGAGTTGTTCGATTAGCTGTAAGGATTAGCTATTCCTTAAGATTGGTTTTAAGCTATAGTTGGAAAGATTACTCCACCTTAAATAAGCTCTCCTGTAACTAATAGTTAGTATGTAAGTATCAAGGTTGCTCCTTTGGAGACCTTGTATAAATGGAAAGTTAAACATCTGTTGTTAGACATAAGATTGGTAAATCCAATTATTAGGATCTGGAAGTTGCCTTGGAAACAACGAATAAGATCATACAAATCCATAATCGTCTGAAAGTTGCCAGTAATCGGCGGAAAAAAATTTCGGATTGATGAAAGTCGCAACCCTCTTAAGTCCTTAATAAGGAATATGGTTCAATTGAAAGTATCGCCCTAAGAAGGGTGTGCTAAAATTTTTATACAACGGGCTAGTTAAGCTCTGGATATATAGGATTATTCGAGGAAATCGAATACATCATAGGTCAATAGCTTATAAGCTAAAACCTATTTAAGGAGCTTGGTGGAGCTCGCAATGTGACCCACACTAGTGATTTAAGAATATGTTTCGCCGATAGGTCGAGACGCGTTATTACATAATGATAGACAGATAAATGAAAATTTATGGTTTCATGAGAAACCAGTATCAAATAAGGATCGATAACTTATTCGACCAACTCCAAAGGGCAAGCTTCTCTCAAAAATCGATTTGAGAACAAGTATCATCAACTCAAGGTTAGAACTGAAGATGTACCTAAGACTGCATTTAGGACTCGTTATGGTCACTACGAGTTCTTAGTGATGCCTTTCGGTCTCACTAATGCACCAGCAGCATTCATGGACCTCATGAACCACGTTTGCAAACCCTACTTGAACAAGTTTGTCATCATCTTCATTGATGACGTCCTTATTTATTCAAAGAATCAAGCTGACCATGAGAAGCACCTTCGTTGTATTCTTAAACTTCTTCAGCATGAGAAGCTCTACGCCAAGTTTTCAAAATGTGGGTTTTGGCTTCGTGAAGTCCAATTCCTTGGACATGTTGTGAGTAAGCGTGGTATCCAGGTGGATCCCGCTAAGATTGAAGCTATCACGAATTGGCAAGAGCCGAAGACGCCCACTGAGATTCTCAGCTTCTTGGATCTGGCAGGATATTACAGGCGTTTTATTGAAAATTTCTCAAGAATTGCTGCACCCCTCACTTCGCTAACTCGCAAGAATATCAAGTTTGATTGGGGCCCTAAGCAACAAGAATCCTTCGACATTATTAAACAAAAGTTGAGCAATGCACTTGTGTTGACATTGCCAGAAGGTATCGAAGAATTTGTGGTTTATTGTGATGCATCGCACACAGACGTGAGATGTGTGCTTATGCAGAATGGCAAAGTTATTGCCTATGCTTCTCGATAATTAAAGGTGCACGTGAAGAATTACACCACCCACGACTTGGAGTTGGGTGCCGTTGTACTTGCACTGAAGCTTTGGAGGCACTACCTGTATGGAACTAAATGTGTAATCTATTCTGATCACAAGAGCCTTCAACATCTGTTTAATCAGAAGGACTTAAACATGAGACAGCGTCGATGGATGGAGACACTAAATGATTATGATTGTGAGATCCGATACCATCCAGGCGAGGTGAATGTAGTCGTCGATGCTCTGAGCAGAAAGAAAAGGGTTAAGCCCATTAGAATCAATGCCAAGAGCATTGAATTGAAGAATAGTTTGAATGAAAGACTGTTAGCCGCACAGAAGGAAGCCAAACTAACTATCCAAATGAAAAACTGGGAGTCACTGCAGAACAATTATCATTTTGCAAAGATGGAATCTTAATACTGAATGGACGTATATGGGTTCCAGTCTATGGAGGACTTTGGGACGTGATCCTCTGAGAAGCCCACAGTTCTAAGTATTCTGTTCATCCTGGAAGTGACAAGATGTACCAGGACTTAAAGGCAAATTACTGGTGGTTAGGTTTGAAGAAATTTATAGCCACTTATGTGGCCAAATGTCTGACGTACGCTCAAGTTAAGGCAAAACACCAGAAGCCGTCAGGTTTACTGCAATAGCCTGAACTTCCCACCTGGAAATGGGAAATGGTGACTATGGATATTATCACCAAGTTACCAAAGACAAAGCGAGGAAATGATACTATATGGGTTATAGTGGATAGACTGACCAAGTCAGCCCACTTCATACCTATTAAGGAAACACACAGCTCAGATAAGTTAGCTCAGCTGTACGTGGATGAGATTGTATCTCTCCACGGAGTGCCAGTGTCTATTATCTCTGATAAGGATACAAGGTATACATCGCATTTCTGGAAAAGTTTTCAGCAATCCCTAGGCACTCGATTGAACTTCAACACAGCATATCATCCTCAGACGGATGGTCAAGGTGAGCGTACTATTCAAACACTCGAAGATATGCTACGAGCTTATGTTATTGATCTAGGTGGAAGTTGGGATGATCATCTTCCATTGATCGAATTTTCATACAATAATAGTTATCACTCCAGTATTCAAGCTGCACCTTTTGAAGCGCTATACGGAAGGAAGTGCAGGACGCCCGTTTGTTGGGCAGAAGTTGGAGATGTTCAACTAACAGGACCTGATATAGTCCTGGAGACAACAGACAAGATTGTGCAAATAAGAGATCGTCTCAAAGCTGCCAGAGATACGCAGATAAAAGGCGTAAACCTCTAAAGTTCGAGGTAGGTGACAAAGTGTTACAACCCTGGAAAGGGGTGATGCATTTTGGTAAGAAAGGCAAATTAAGCCCAAGGTACATAGGACCATTCGAGATCATCGAATGTGTCGGATCAGTTGCTTACAAGTTAAATCTTCCTGAAGAGCTCAGTGGAATTCATAATGTGTTCCACATCTGCAATCTGAAGAGGTGTCTAGCGGATGAATCGCTAGCTATGTTACATAAGGATGTTCACATAGATGAGAGCTTAAATTTTGTCAAAAAACCTTTGTCGATCGAGGATCGACAGGTTAAGAAGCTTCGAAGGAAGCACGTGCCAATAATGAAGGTTAAATGGGATGCCCGTAGAGGTCCCAAGTATACGTGGGAGGTAGAGTCCACAATGAAAGAGAAGTACCCTCATTTATTTCAGTAAATCTCGGGGTCGAGATTTCTTTTAAGTGGGTGAGGATGTAACACCTCGCAAATTCATGTCCAATATAATACCGACACGTGTCATGGACTTTAAACGTGTAAAGAATTAATTTAAAGGGACTAAAGTTGACAAACAAAGAAAGTATGTATGTAAAAGGATTCAAAGTGTCAACATTGGATAAATATACCTTTCAACAATCCTACACGATGTTTATACCCGTAAACGAATGAATTATGAAGTGTATGAAGCCGTTTGTGGGAGAAAGTGAAAGTTTACAAACCGCAAGGGTTAAAAGTGTCAACATGTTTAATTTATACCTCTGAGTGACCTTTTAGCGAACCCGAAGCTTTGTAACAATTAATTATGCTCACTAGAATAAGTGATAAAAATTTCACAAGGTTTCGTTATCGTAGGAGAAAGTTATGCTAACATTCGTATGTGAGGGGTTAAAAGCGTCAACGTTGAAATTTAAGGCTTTTCGGGTGATCGTAAAACTAACCGGGGACTTAACAAAGTTTGGTTATGACTTGGAGCCCTTAAAAGTCAAATTAGAGGGTTAAAAGTGCAAAATAACAAGTTAAAATCAAGATTTGAAGGACCAGGGACCTAAATTGCAATTCTGTCAAACTTGGTAACCTGATGGGGGAGCCATACCGGCCGCGTAGACCTTATGTAGGTCTTACGCGGGCCGCCTAAAACCTGCCAGCATCGAAAATGCATGGCAGGTGCCTGTTCAGCAGGTTAAAGCGACTTTAAAGCCTGGTTTTCGATTCTAGGGGCTTGTTTGATGGTTTATACTGGCCTAGGGACACTTGGGATCATCAGAAAACATCCATAGACCTTGTTGGAATGATCTCATGCATCCTAAGTTGCTATATAAAGAGCTCTTGATTGCAACATTTTGCATACACTTTGAAAATCATTCTAACACATTTTCTGGAGTCTCCTGGAGCTCAAGACCATTCCTTAAGGATCATTAGTCCTGCTTAGTACTTTAGTAAGCTCCCTTAACCTCTCTTAATTCAGTTTTAGTTAGTTTAACGGCCCAAAGTCAAACCGTCGTAATTAAGGTTTGACTTAGTGATTAATCACAAATTGTCCAGTCAATTCTCGAATTGAAAGTACCTATGAGTTGGTAATTATGTGGGTAATAAACCCTTAAATGGGCACCTTCTGATTCCCACTCTAACTAGGTCAATTGTCGGGTCAAACTTGATTATAAAAAGTCAACAAAAAGCAAATTTTCAAATAAACACATAATTAACAATGTAGAAGCCATGCAACCTGTTTTATCACTCATATAACTTGGTAATTAATGTAAGAACAAGTCTAAACATGTTCAACCCGACAATTTTCAGTTTAAGCTCAGTTCGGAACCGAAAGTCGCAAAAGTAGACTTTTGCTTTGACTTTCAGTTCTGACCCAATGTAGCAAATTTTAGAAATGCCTTAGAGCTTGATTAGGACCAGGTTATAGGTTAGTGTAACCCTCTGAGGTTATACAACTTGGTTAATTAGTTATCCGATTCATTTGCATGTTTCCGTTATATGCTTAAATGTTGACCATTATGCCCTTTTGACCTTAAAACGATATTTTTAAAAATGTGAAAGAATAGAAACCTTTATTACTGATTTATAAACTTGCCCTAAAAATTTGACATCAGTTTGAGGTCTAGATTAGGAGTTATGCTCAATAGCGTAAATGGAAAGTTTTTTTTTTCTAATTAAACGACATTATCAGCAAATAGCCTATCTAAACCCAAATTTTGACACCAATCTTTTTACCCACTGATGTAATATAATATCTTGGGATTTTTGAAGATTTTTATTTATTTTTAGGCTGAGCATAACATAGGGTTCTAGCTTTGATTCGGTAATTGTCGGTTATACCATTTTCTTGCATAAAATGAGTTTTACATAATATTTTGATACCAAACTCTTTGCTACTGATTTTACTTGTTAAATAAAATATTTTGAACTTTATAAACTGACCAAAAACTCAGATTTCCTGTTTTAACCCGAAAATCGCTTAAAACCGACTTCTATGCGTTTTAAGCGCATAGTATGAGTTAAAACCATTTTATCATATAAGACTTAATACCTACTGATGTTTTAAGTAAATTTTTATAATTAAACAGTAAGCAAAAGTTTTAAACTCAGATTTCTAGATTTGACCTTTTAAGCTTATGTGAAATTACCAAAATGCCCCTACGGTGCATAGTTTGGTTATAAATGGAAATTTTCACATATGTGCAATACCATACTGATATAATTTATTAAATTAAGTATTTTTACTGAATATATCAGACCTGAATCTCAGATTTATATATAACCTCTTTTATAAGCTTTAAATGACCAAAATGCCCCTACAGGGCATAATTTGAGTTTAAAACCATTTTGGGCATAATGGAAGGTATCCTACTGATATCACAACATGTTTAAGACATATTAACTTAGGAAACCTGTTAATGACTCATTTGGTTACCCGTCACGCATTTTTTTTGCGTTCGGTGCGGTTTATGTAACTAGTTTGCATAAATTAGCCGAAACGGGTCAAACCTTATCATTTTTATCTCAATATCCAGAATGTGTTTAGTTTACCCATATTACACAAGTCTTCTAAATTGTTTGGTCTAAATCACATTCTAATCCGGTCTTTGCTTAATCATGCGTTTGAACCGTATATCTTCCTTTAAAACTAACCGGTCTAAGTTTAGGCTTAATTAAGACCCGTTAGGAATCTAATAGGTTATTAAAAACCTTCGTTCCAGATTAGGAGCCCAGTAAAAGCTACTTGCACTCTCTGATTGTGATATATACTTGCTCAGGTAAATATTTTTAACTTATTTTCCCTTATACGGGCTTGGGGTACGGCATATAAAATACCGCTTGGTCGGGCATTGAATTTTTAATCATTTGAAGGTTAATTTATTGAGATGACCCGTTTAAATTATTTTGTTTGCTTAAAGCCTTTGGGTGGTTAATGACCATGTCCCGGATATCCTTGGCATCATTCATTGAAATGGCCACGACCTAAGCACGGGGTGTAGGCATACACCTGCCAGTGCATATATATATATATATATATATATATATATATATATATATATATATATATATATATATAATGGTATAACCACCGGTTTGAGAATAACTCGCCGCGGGATTATATCATGTGGTGTGTCTATTAATCTTTAACCCGGTATTCAACCCGGGCCACTGAACGTATAACGAACATGTAATTCTTTTACTAGTTTATATATAAATAATTATCCCAAGTTATAAAAGATATTTTGTGCCTTGTGCATTCAAATCAATTTTCTTAAACTCTTTTCAAAATGAGTCGGTTAATTGTATTTACCAGTGTAAACTGATGTATTTTTCCAAAAAGGCTAAGTGCAAGTACAAAACGGAATAGGCTGGCTACTCCTAGCATCAATAAAGAGTCTTGCAAGCTTAGATGTTAAAATATGTTGAACAATTATCTTTTATTTGATCCGCCTGTGGATCCTTTACATTCCGTTTGTAATACTTTGATATTACTTAATATTGGTTTGTAATATTTTATCTTTTGCTTCCGCTGTGCATTAAATTGTGTTGTTTGACTATGACGATATCAACTACGTCACGATACTCCCCACCGGGCCCACCGGTAATACGTGGAAATATCGGGGTGTGACAACATCTGTTTCAAGTGACTCAGAGATCAATTATGATGATTCGAGCAACTGTTCTAGTATGCCTGAAACATCGAATGATGCGTCAGAAATGTATGATAAAGATAAAAGGCTTAATGTTTTTTATTGTGATAATGAACAAATTGAGAAACAGGGGTCATCTGACGAACCTGAAAATCAAACAGATGAGTCAGGAGCATCAAATAATGAGCATAACTCTTCCCAAGATTCT
>JARYGA010012458.1:0-27033 GCA_030545235.1 Helianthus tuberosus | reverse complement strand
TAGTACAGTTGTTTTCATCACATGCTTACATTTTTGTTATGACATTTGGGTTGTTTACAATGGAACAATACATTCATTAACATTAGCTACGCCGTTCGTTAGTAGGTAGTGGTACCATAGGAATTGACAACTCCCGTTCCTGAAATCCTAGGTTTGTTTGGATTGGAAGGAATGATCGAATTCGATATACATAACTTAGATAAACCTTTAATTTGTTTAAGGGTTTATCGCCACAGTCTCAAGGCTTGGATGTATTCATTTTCACAATACCGCATAAATGTTTGTACAGTATAGCATGCATTTGTTCCACAAAACATAACTTTGATTTAAACTATGTTTTACATCAATACCTTGTTTTTGTGCATTTTTACATATGGTTTAGTTGATATATTTCACTTACCATACATGATACTTTTGGGTACACATTACATGATCTACATTAACATAAACATTTTGACATTGATATACACATTTAGTGGTTTATATTGGACATAGACATTTCAATATGGTTTACACATTAACACATGACAATTCATTTATTCATGAACAATTTACATTGATGGTTGGTTTGAGTAAGTGATTTGAGTAACGAGGCGTGTGTAATATGATACAAGCATGGTGGATACGCCGCTGGTACTTCCTATATATAAGTGTTTGTATGACATTACATGTCGTAGCGTTATTGAAATCATTTCAATATTTGACATATTACATTTACCATAAACATCTTATTTTCAGAAGACATTGATTTACAAAACAACTTATCTTATACAAACTCATTTTTACTTGGTTATTCATTTAACCTTACATTATTCTCTTATTTATACATATCATTGCTTTTTAATGATTTACAAAACAAAACAACCTACAAGGTTCATGACTGACTGTTATTACACAACTTTTCCTAAACTTATAAGCTATGAATCCTATTTTCACAAAACCTATGCATCTCACAGGCATTTTTATGCTGACGTACCTATTTTCACATGTGTTTTCAGGAGCTTTTCCGTAGGATGATGATCGTGACACTAGGGCGGACCTGTGCCTTAGAGACATAAAATGAAGATAGACTTAGTTTAATTATGTTCTGAACTCTTTATTTCCTGTTTAAGACAATGTAACTCTTATGTTTATAAATAAAATACAACCTTGAATGCCATGGTTATGAAACAATTAATTCTGTTACAACACTCCCCGACGTTTTCCGCCACGTTTTGTATGTTATACGTGGTCGGGGTTTTGTTGATTTTGTTTCAACAATGGAAAGATTTTGTTGATTTTGCTTGGTAATGCGGACAAATGACCACCATCTTTGCTTTTGTTGATTTTGTTTCATCTCATTCTATTCATCCAATCATCTCACTCGTTTCCTTTCATGATTTCCTCTTTTAGAATGCCTCCTCGACGCGAGAACCAGATAGCGACTGCCGAACTGGCAGAAATTATTGCGCAGCAGATGGCTGCTCAATTCCCAAATCTCTTTGCTCAATGGCACCAAGCCAACAACAATAACAATGCTCCATGCAAATACAAGGATTTTAACTCGGCTAAACCACTCAAGTTTAGTGGTTCTGAAGGAGCGACTGGGCTTCTTCAATGGTTCGAGAGCATTGAGAATACTTTCCGCCACGTGCTGTGTCCGGATAATCGCAAGGTCGAGTTTTCTTCGAGTGTGTTTCAGAAGAGGGCTCTCACATGGTGGAACGGGGTTATGAGAGACCGTGGTGCAGAAGTTGCTCTAGCACAAACTTGGGCTGAACTTAGGGCTCTTATGATGAGGGAATTTTGTCCTCGCCATGAACAGCGAGCGTTGGAGAAAGAGTTTGATGACTTGAAGCAAGATAGTGGCGAGCACAGGGCATATACTGATAGGTTTGAGGAGTTGAGTCTGCTATGCCCAACAATGGTTACCCCACTCGACAAGGCTATCGAAAGGTACATCGACGGCCTACCTGACTCAGTGCAAGACATCATTACTGGTAGTAACCCTGCCACACTCCGTCAGGCTATCGAGTTATCAGCGACATTGACTGAGTCGCAGATTCGGAAGAATAAGTTACACAGGAAGGGTGACAAGGGCAAGAAACAGACATCTGACAAAGAAGATAGCAAGAAAGGTCAAAACAAGAATGGAAAGGATTCTGGTTCATCGAAGAGGGCAAGGAAGCGTAAGGCTTCCCAAAACTATGTTGTCACTGCCCAAGCTAACCAGGCAGCTCCCAACCAACCCGCACAGCCTCCAGCGAAGAAGCCGTATTCAGGGAATGCACCTTTGTGCATTAGATGCAACAGTCACCATCAGCCGCAACATCAGTGCCGTTTCTGTACTAACTGTGGGAAGTCAGGTCATCTTGCCGATGTTTGTCGGTTTGCTCAGAATCGCGCAGTTCAGAACCCGGCTCAACAAGTTGCTCAGCCTCCTGCTCAGCAACAGGGTCAAGCTGCACGACCACCCTACCCACCAGGTGCTTGTTATAACTGTGGGGATCTGACCCATTTCAGAAATCGGTGCCCAAGGCTGGCTAACCAGAATCAGAATCCAAATCAGAATCAGGCTCAGGCTCGAGGGCGAGTCTTCAACATGAATGCCCAAGAGGCGCAGGCGGACGATAATGTGGTGAACGGTACATTCTTTATTAATAATCAGCCTGCATCTGTTCTTTTTTATTCGGGTGCCGACAAGAGTTTTGTGTCATTGTCTTTTGAGCCAATGCTTCGCGTGTCTAGAACGAAACTAGGAAAATCCTTGACAGTAGAAGTTGCTAGTGGTGAACCCATTGTTCTTGATTCTGTTCTACGCAACTGCCAGGTAAACCTTAACGACCATCTTTTTCCTATCGACCTCACGCCTATGCAACTTGGAAGCTTCGACGTTATAGTGGGTATGGATTGGTTATCTAAGCATCGCGCAGAGATAGTTTGTTCTGAGAAGATTGTTCGTGTGCCACTTTCGACAGGCGAGATCCTACAGGTTCAAGGTGAGAAACCGTCTGGTGGTCTCAAGCTCATGTCTTGTTTTAAAGCTCGGAAGTATCTGCGGAAGAACTATGTGGCTTTCTTAGCACATGTTACAACAGATAAAGGCAAGGGTAAGACTATTTCAGATATTCCTGTCGTTCGGGATTATTCTGAAGTATTCCCTGAAGAGTTACCTGGTCTACCCCCGGCACGCCAAGTCGAGTTCCGCATTGATCTCGTACCTGGTGCAAATCCCATTGCCAGAGCTCCATATCGTCTTGCACCGTCTGAGATGCAAGAGTTGTCTAAGCAGCTTCAGGAGCTCTCTGACAAAGGCTTTATCCATCCCAGCTTTTCACCCTGGGGTGCTCCCGTTCTTTTTGTCAAGAAGAAGGATGGATCCTTTAGGATGTGTATCGATTATCGTGAGCTTAACAAGCTTACCATCAAGAATCGATATCCCCTACCTCGCATAGATGATCTCTTTGATCAGTTACAGGGCGCTTCTTATTTTTCAAAGACTGATCTACGTTCCGGATATCATCAACTTCGTGTGCACGAAGAAGATATTCCCAAGACGGCGTTCCGTACTCGGTATGGGCATTACGAGTTCACAGTCATGCCATTCGATTTGACTAATGCTCCTGCTGTTTTCATGGACTTAATGAATAGGGTCTGCAAACCTTATTTGGATCAGTTCGTCATTGTTTTTATTGACGACATCTTGATTTATTCTAAGACACGAGCTGATCACGAGCAACATCTTCGTCTTACTTTGGAACTCCTAAAGAAAGAGCAACTTTTCGCCAAATTCTCCAAGTGTGAATTCTGGCTTAAAGAAGTTCAATTTTTAGGACATATCATCAACGAACAAGGTATCCATGTAGATCCCTCCAAGATCAGTGCGATTAAGGATTGGGATACACCTACTACTCCCACTGAGGTTCGTTCTTTTCTTGGTCTAGCGGGTTATTACCGCCGCTTCATTGAGAACTTCTCAAAGATTGCAGTTCCTCTAACTGCTCTAACTCAGAAGAACAAACCCTTTGACTGGGGATTCAAACAAGAGGAAGCTTTTCAACACTTGAAGCAGAAGCTTTGCGACGCGCCTGTTCTAACTTTTCCTGAGGGCAATGATGATTTCGTCGTTTATTGCGATGCATCTAAATTGGGTCTTGGCTGTGTCCTGATGCAAAGGAACAAAGTCATAGCATATGCATCGAGGCGGTTGAAGATACATGAGAAGAACTACACCACTCATGATCTTGAGTTGGGTGCAGTTGTCTTCGCTCTTAAGATCTGGAGACACTATTTGTACGGTACAAAATGTGTGGTTTTCACGGACCACAAAAGTCTTCAGCATATCTTCAACCAGAAAGAACTCAACATGAGGCAACGACGTTGGGTTGAGCTTTTAAACGACTATGACTGCGAAATTCGCTACCATCCTGGTAAGGCGAATGTCGTAGCTGATGCATTGAGTCGTAAGGAACGTACTAAGCTTCATTGTGTACGTGTTCAATCTGTTATACAAGCTCGATCCGATATCCAAGCACGCATTTCTCAGGCTCAACAATCTTATGTTTCACAAGGTTTGATGGATAAGGAATTTCCCTATCACATAACACCTGATCTGGAACTGAAGGACAATGGATCGTATTACTTCATTGACCGTTTGTGGGTCCCAAGCCAGGATGATCTTCGTACCTTGCTTATGGATGAAGCCCATAAGTCTCGTTATTCTATTCATCCGGGCTCAAATAAGATGTATAAGGATCTTCGTATTCACTATTGGTGGCCTGGTATGAAGAAAGACATTGCCTTATACGTATCAAAATGCCTTACTTGTCTTAAGGTTAAGGCTGAACATCAGCGTCCTTCTGGCTTATTGGTGCAACCAGAGATCCCAGTTTGGAAATGGGAAAACATTACTATGGATCTTGTTACCAAACTTCCACGCACTAAGAAAGGTCATGATGCCATCTGGGTAGTCGTTGATCGTCTTACTAAGTCAGCACATTTCTTGTCAATCTATGTGGATGAAATTGTAGCTCGACATGGTGTTCCTTTGAACATCATTTCTGACAGAGATGCTCGTTTCACTTCTCATTTTTGGAGAACCATGCAATCTGCTATGGGGACCCAACTTAATCTGAGCACGGCTTATCATCCGCAAACGGATGGTCAATCTGAAAGAACAATCCAGACTCTGGAGGATATGCTTAGAGCTTGTGTGATCGATTTTGGTGGTAGTTGGGATTCACATCTTCAGTTAATTGAATTCTCCATCAACAACAGTTATCACACCAGCATCAAAATGGCTCCTTTCGAGGCTCTCTATGGTCGAAAATGTCGTTCACCAGTCTGCTGGAATGAGATCGGCGAGGCTCAACTTACTGGACCTGCCCTCATTTTAGAGACAACTGACAAGATCAAGAAAGTTCGTGATAACCTTCAGACAGCTAGAAGCCGTCAAAAGAGTTACGCGGATCCAAAACGCAAGCCCTTGGAATTTCAAGTCAGTGATCGAGTATTACTTAAGGTCTCACCTTGGAAAGGTGTGATCAGATTTGGAAAGAAAGGAAAACTTGCACCAAGATACGTTGGACCATTCAAGATCGTCGAAAGAATCGGAAAGGTAGCCTACAGACTTGAGTTACCTCCTGAACTTGGAAATGTTCATCCAACTTTTCACGTGTCCAATCTCAAGAGGTGTTTAGCTGATGAGAACCTCCACATACCGCTTGACGAAATTCGTGTTGGCAAAACACTGAAATTTGTTGAGAAACCTGTGGAAATTGTGGAAAGTGAAGTCAAGTGGCTCAAACGCAAGCGCATTCCTTTGGTCAAAGTTCGCTGGGAAGCTAAACGTGGACCCGGGTTTACTTGGGAACGCGAAGATCAAATGAAGGCGAAGTATCCGCATCTTTTCCCACGAGTTTCCTCTAAATAAATTTCGGGACGAAATTTTCACAAGTAGGGGAGACTGTAACATATGTGCTTGTAATCATTGTGAACAGTTCTATTATCAATAAAACAATGTTATTTGATCCCAATGTTTGTTTGGTTGTGTTTTACATTTTTCATGTTTTGACTTTTATTCAATTTCAAACTCTATATAGCTTTCTGGAGAGTTATACGCAAACTGATGCGTAAACGTAATCAGTTTAATGCGAAAAATACTCCGGAACATCAACATATACTCAACATACCTTAAATAACCTTTACATAACTTAGAAATAAGTTTTGAAGGCTTTGGTATGGCAAAAACAAGTTAATTCGCTTACAGGGACTAAACTTGACAAACTGCTAAACGAACCGACACCCGAGATATTTTTGAACACATTTTAAGTTCCCTATATTTTAACTTCATTTTAGAGCTTTGAAATGGGGTTAACGGGGCTTAAACGTGTCAAAAAACGCATCGAAAACCAAGTTTTGAGGTTGCAGGGACTGAAACTGTAAATCTGCCAAACTAGGTCCGTAAGTAGGGGCCAGATGCAGCAAAACGTTTTTTTTCAGCTGTTAACAGCCCTTAACACTCTACAAAGGCCAAGTGCCAAGTGTCGAACTCTTATGGTGGATGGCAAATGAGTTACCACAACTTTCCAACAAGTGTACGGCTTAGATCGTGCCCCCTTTTCCAAGAAATGATCCTAACGGTTTACCGAAAACTATAAATACCCACCTCCACCCTTCACTTTTCCTCACAAGAATCTGATCTTATGTGCTCTAAGTTGAAACCTTTGTTTCATACTTGAGCTATTTTGATCTAGATTAGCATTCGGGGACCCTTCGTAAGTGTTCTTTCGTTCTTTTATTGCTTTTCGAGTCCGAAAGTCAAACTTTGTTTGACTTTCTGCATTGACCAGTTTATGGTCAATGCGAAGTTCGTTTGAACTTCGCAACGTGATTGTAATCACGATGGTTATAGTCCCTTGTGACTATGCCTACTGATTACCACGTTGTCTAGGGTCGTAAGGGTAAGCGATCTAATAAATCGCTTATACCTTCGAACCTGACCCATTTGGTCGATCATTAGGATCTGACCAAACACATTAGGTGACCATAGTATATAGGGAATAACCTTCCGAGGTTATACCTTATGGTCGCTTCGTTTAAGTAGGTGTATGATAGGTAGTTTATATGCCTTAGTATGTGGGCTTTGTTAAACCATATTACACGAGTCTCCATACTTGTTTGGTTTACGAACCCTCATTCTATCCGATCCTTCGATAAAGGTCCGGTTTATTAACATAGTTACCTATATTAGGTGCCGTTTGATTCCGTGATCTCTAGCATTGCTTGGTGGTTATCTTAGGACTTCTGAGAAATCTCAAGTGAGTACATAGACCCCTCTTTTACTGTTTTCCAAACTGTTTTGGGGTGAAACACATGTGCCTACTTGTTACTTTCGTGCTTTCCTGCTTTCACATCGTATACTTGCTGTGTTCATTAGTACATTTATAGTACATGATTTCATTGTGTTGTATGCCCATTGTGTGCGTACTTAGTACATTGTATTACATTACATTTCATGCTATGTATGTCCATTGTGTGCATACTTAGTACATTGTTTTACATTACATTTCATGCTATGTATGCCCATTGTGTGCGTACTTAGTACAGTTGTTTTCATCACATGCTTACATTTTTGTTATGACATTTGGGTTGTTTACAATGGAACAATACATTCATTAACATTAGCTACGCCGTTCGTTAGTAGGTAGTGGTACCATAGGAATTGACAACTCCCGTTCCTGAAATCCTGGGTTTGTTTGGATTGGAAGGAATGACCGAATTCGATATACATAACTTAGATAAACCTTTAATTTGTTTAAGGGTTTATCGCCACAGTCTCAAGGCTTGGATGTATGCATTTTCACAATACCGCATAAATGTTTGTACAGTATAGCATGCATTTGTTCCACAAAACATAACTTTGATTTAAACTATGTTTTACATCAATACCTTGTTTTTGTGCATTTTTACATATGGTTTAGTTGATATATTTCACTTACCATACATGATACTTTTGGGTACACATTACATGATCTACATTAACATAAACATTTTGACATTGATATACACATTTAGTGGTTTATATTGGACATAGACATTTCAATATGGTTTACACATTAACACATGATAATTCATTTATTCATGAACAATTTACATTGATGGTTGGTTTGAGTAAGTGATTTGAGTAACGAGGCGTGTGTAATATGATACAAGCATGGTGGATACGCCGCTGGTACTTCCTATATATAAGTGTTTGTATGACATTACATGTCGTAGCGTTATTGAAATCATTTCAATATTTGACATATTACATTTTACATAAACATCTTATTTTCAGAAGACATTGATTTACAAAACAACTTATCTTATACAAACTCATTTTTACTTGGTTATTCATTTAACCTTACATTATTCTCTTATTTATACATATCATTGCTTTTTAATGATTTACAAAACAAAACAACTTACAAGGTTCATGACTGACTGTTATTACACAACTTTTCCTAAACTTATAAGTCATGAATCCTATTTTCACAAAACCTATGTATCTCACAGGCATTTTTATGCTGACGTACCTATTTTCACATGTGTTTTCAGGAGCTTTTCCGTATGATGATGATCGTGACACTAGGGCGGACCTGTGCCTTAGAGACATAAAATGAAGATAGACTTAGTTTAATTATGTTCTGAACTCTTTATTTCCTGTTTAAGACAATGTAACTCTTATGTTTATAAATAAAATACAACCTTGAATGTCATGGTTATGAAACAATTAATTCTGTTACAACACTCCCCGACGTTTTCCGCCACGTTTTGTATGTTATATGTGGTCGGGGTGTGACAATTATGAAAACAACCTTAATAGTTAAACCGAAATGTATGGAAATTTGAGGCTTGAAAACTATTAACCTAATTAAAGATATCACAAAGCTCTTGTTATTCTACATATATTATTTCCTCTATATTATTTATCAAAATTTGGTTGTGAGGGAAATTTACTATTCAATTTTGATGCTTCCTATTTGTCCATCTGTCTCTAGATTAATAATATGTGGCCATCTCTCTATTATTTGTTTATTTTCTTTTATGAGCTCTAAACTCTCTCAACTCACAAAAATAAATTCATCATCTCTCTATTATTTGTTTATTTTTTTCTATGAGCTCTCAACTCTCTCAACTCACAAAAATAAATTCAAAAACACTCACATGAAGGTTAGATTTAATTTTGAAATAATCTAAATCTTTCCATTGTTTCTACAAGCTTAAATTCTATTCTCAAGTAATTTGAATTTTTCCATTGGTTATATTTTTTAAGGTTTTATGTTGGTTTTCAAAAACAAGTTCTTAGTCCTTAGATGCCATTCTCAAAATGAATCTGACTCATTTATCTTATTTTGTCCATTCCCCTGTGGTGTTGATGTAGAGAGAAAATGGTGTTGCCGTAGATAGGAGAAAGTAGCGAGAGGGCGGAGGGAACTTGGCATGCCGTCGTTGTCACCGATCTTCCTGCCGTCGCTGTTCGTGGACGCCGGAAAAACTCACCACCGGTGGTGATGCATATGCTTCTCTCTCTCATTTCCTAGATGATGTTTTTATGTTCTCCAAGAAAGAAAGTTCAGAGACAAATGTTTACAAGTGTTTTTTTTTAAACATGGTTTTGAATCATGGTTTTGTATCAACTTCTATCTTTTGAATCTTTTTCGTACATCTAAAAATGATTTACTTTTGTATAACAAAATAGCAAGATGTTGGCTGTTTTCTTTACCCAATTTGATAGCTTCTGCTTTTTGTTCACAATTTAGTCAATACATCTATTAAAAAAAGTTAGATTTCGTTCTAAGTTACGAGCTAACTTGGAAAATAAGCTGACAGTTTTTCATTGATTTGTTGTTTTTGGTTAATTGTTGTTGGTAACATCTACATGATATATTTAATTTTTAACAATGTATTCAGTTTTTTATATTATTAAACTTGATTATCTTAATATAATAATAATAATAATAATAATAATAATAATAATAATAATAATAATTGCATATCTCTGAGATACAAAGATACAAATAAAAAATACAAGTAAAACTATATAATATGTTTATTAATATTATCACTTTTATATTTATGGGCTATAATGAGCGTTGGGACCATATTTTTTTAGTTTATTTTATTACTGTAAAGTGTGGGTAATGTTATTCTTTCGTCTTAATTATTCTTTTATACCATAACATTTTACGTAACACTCCGTAACGTGCATGCGTGTTTCAACGTTTTACGTTTATTTTCTAACGGTTCCGTCGCAACGCACGGGTCCTAAAAACTCGTTATTTATTACATTACAGGTTCTTTTAAAAAAAATTGTGTTTCTTTAATTTAAAGGGAGGTAAGTGGGAAGAGGGTCACTTTTTGCTCCTCGTAAGGATAGCAAATCAAGAGGATATCCAATTATGCATATTACATATGTTTATCATGTCGCGTGCATATAAAGGGCTGGACCCATTTCTAACGGACCTTAAAATCCTATTACATATTTACAATTTAATAATAATAATAATAATAAAAATTATAATAATAATAATAATAATAATAATAATAATAACAATAATAACAATAATAGCAATAATAATAATAATAATAATAATAATAATAATCAAAGTTAAAAGTAAAAAAGTTGCAAGTTTAAATTGTAAAAGATGAAAAGTTTTGAGTTAAAAGTATAAAATCAAATTTTGTTAAGTTAAATTGCAAAAGAAGAAAAATTTGAGTTAAGAGTAAAAGATCAATTTATATAAGAAAAATACCCAAAGCATAAGGTACAACACAATTATACTCAAAAAAAAAAAAAAAAAAAAACCTTACAAATTAATACTATGTAAATGCTCCTTATTTAAAAATTTAATAACACTTTAAGTTGTACATTTATTTCAATCTAAAAAGATGACTAACTAATAAAACTATTTCATAAGAATCACATATAAAAAGATAAATAATACATATGAACACTCATATATCTTTACTAGGTTAGAACCCCGTGTATTACACGGGTTGAATAAATGAATTTTATATACTAAATAATAAAACAATATATCTTTAAAAACCTACTTTATTGCACGGGTTAAACAAATGTAATTTTATATATTAAATAATTAAAAATTAAATCTATAAGAACCATATTGTACGGGTTGAATAAATGTAATTTTATATACCAAATAATAGAAAAATTATATCTTTAAAACCATGTGTATTACACGGGTTGAATAAATGTAATATGATTTACCAAAAATAATAAAAAAAAGTTATATCTTAAAAGCCCTCGTGTATAAAATATGATTTTATATACCAAATAATAAGAAAATTATATAAAAAAACTAATGGATATACTCGGTACGCGATAGATATGGTGATTGCGGAGATGATTGTAAAAACCGTTTGACTCTGGGATCGAACCCAGGTTTCCCTGTGTCTCCTATCATTGCCCATCAATGTCTCACTCTACAACAAATGGAAGTTGAACCTACATCTCCCAACAGAAATACGCGTCTCCCTCCACTTGATCTATCATCGACAACTAATTTAAATGTATATGTGTAATAAAGCTTAAATATAACTATAGTTCCTCAACCAATGAAAATATAAATCTATTATTAAAAAAGGATAATTTATTTTACATCTTTTGTGAACATTACATTTGTAGGATATAATACCAGTTGATGTGTTTGCGTGTATTTCTAGCATATAATACATTTGTGAAACAAAACATTCTTTAAACTAAATAATATTATCTATAGTTAAATAGAAAAATTATCTATAAGATATTAAACTAAATAATATTTATTAGGGGATTATCTATAATTAATTAATTAGAAGTGATTAAACTAAAATAATAGTTATCCTTAAGACATGGCCTAATATGATGACAAGTGTCCCATAAATGGTTTCTTTTATTATATAGTATAGATATGGAATAAGACGAAAGTGGATGTCACGTCTTTTAAATCGTGTAAACTTTAATTTATAAATTATTCAAAAGACCCACAAAATGGACTTAGGAATAAACAACACTTGTGACTTGTCCCTCGCAAACCCACATATTTTAATGTCCCAAATTGATTCCGAATATCTTATTATATTGTCTTGCAAATCATTATTACCCACCAAATGATTTTTGAGAAAAAGTAAATAGAAATGATACTAATTGTTAGAAGGGTACAAAGCTTTCTAAAAAAACCTACTATACAAAAAAAAAAAAAAAAAGAAAAAAAAATCTTAAACATCCACCACCACCAAAAACCTAAACCCCCACCCACTCTCTCCCTCATCACCCACCCCAGTTTTTTTTGTTTTTTGCCGAGAGTGTGGAGGTGGGGGTTTAGGTTTTTGGGTGGTGGGGGTGGGTGTTTAGTTTTTTTTAGGGTTTTTTTTTTTTGGGGGGGGGGGGGGGGGTTTGGTGAGGTATATATATATATATATATATATTTTGTTTTTCTTTGCGGGGGAGGGTGGGTTAGGTTTTTTGGGGTTTTTTTTGATGAGGTATAGTTTTTTTTTTTTGTCGGGGTGGGGGGTTAGGTTTTTGGGTGGTGGTGTGGTGAGGTGGGGGTGAGTGTTTAGGTTTTTGGTGGTGATGTAGTGTGTTTAATTTTAGGTTATTGGACACTTGTCACTCTATAAATCCTTCTTACACTTCTTACAATTAGAAGGCTTTGTAAAATAACTTGAAGCTTATTTTCTATTATTTTTTTAATCATTTGTTTACTGTTATGTTCGTTTTGATTTTGAGTTAAAACACATGACGTAAATAATGTTTTGAGTTTTAGGTTTGTGGTAATAATATTTTTTTTCGTTTTGTTACCTGATAGCAATGTTGCAGAAATCGGTCTAGGCGGCCGATTAATCGGCGCCTAGGCGCTAGGCGGTGAGTTACTGACTAATTTTTAGCTAGTCGGTCAAATTAGGCGGATATGGTCAAAATCGGTCCCAGGCGGTCAAAATCGGACTAATCGGTCCATGTTTTACAGCCCATTAAACACAAAATTTGACCCATTTTTGAATCTGGCCCATTGTTTTATAGCCCAAATATTACTTATAAACCTATTTTAACATTTAATTTTAGGTATTTTAACATTTAACCCCCTTTATCTTTCACTAGTTTACATATGGTTTCTAAACTTTTAAATTTATTAATAAAAAGTATAAAGTTATCTCCTAAACTTGTAAATTTATTAATAAAAAGTATAAAGTTATCTCCTAAACTTGTAAATTTATTAATAAAAAGTATAAAGTTATCTATATAAATATAAAAATTTGTAAAATTATACTTAAAAAGTCCAATTCGATTAATCCCTAGGCGGTACCTCACCGCCCGACTAGCGCCTTCTACAACATTGCCTGATAGTATATTTTTGGAAAACCAAAAACAATTCAAAAAAAGACAAACTTGATTGCGACCATTCTTAGAGAGGTGGGGGTGGAACGTTATTCCACCGTGATAGCATATTTCAACGCGTAGAACAATTTTGAAGACCACCGCCACTCAAGTTTATAACGTGTGCAATATTCCACGCGTGGATTTTATCACGCCGTGGAAAATGGAAATTGTGAGGGAATATGGGGGTTTATTTTTGGGTGTTGTGAGTGATAGGCAATGCCACTAAAAAAGGTTGTGAGGGATGGAAAAATGATTGATGACATGGCGAAACTTGATTGGGTGCTTGTGAGTGATGGAATTCTATCACTAGTGACCATCCCCACCCCTTAGTCGTGGCCCACTAAAGTTGGATCCGACGAGCTCCCTATAAAAGGACCAGTCAAACCATCCTGCTTAAGTCGAGCCAAAACTGACTAAAATCAATTCAATAACTAAACTACTACAGCATCCCAAAGTATACCGAAACAACCAACTCTATCATACTTAACTTAATATTTTGAAAAAGAATTTCTGCGAACTTTTCCCCAAACGACTCCATGCCCACTTTTTTTCTTTACTCGATGTTTTATTTATAGGTTACTGGATTTTAATAATCCTAAGTTTCACCAGTTGGCCGGTAATATTCTCAACTTTAAAAATTCTCTTCAACGATCACAACTTGTAATAATTTGGTATTCGTCGATACTTTTCTAACTGCAATGCACTTGTATCTATTAAGAAAGGTACAGATGCACTTCAATCTATTAAGAAGATCAAATTCTTATATGTTAGAAGATGATCGATGGAGGCCAAATTCTTACAAGTTGGGATCATTAGATAAAATTTTTAACGTTGAGATTATTATCGGTCAACAAGTGAAACTTAGGATTATTAAAATCCAATAACCCTTTATTTATATTAACCATTTATACCTTTAGTACAACGATGAATTTTAGCAACTTTGATGAAGATTCTTAATATGCGTTAATGTGGAATGTGAAAAAAGTGTACATTCGAGTCACTAGTCGGTGGAGGTTTCACTTTCACACCCATCAACATGTGTTAATGTGTTATATAGGTAATATGTGAAGTGTGGATGATTGGTTGAGATAACATATACTCTATATGACTAAAAATAGAATACCGTTATTGAAGAAACACTGGTTAAATGACCGTAATCAGATAAACCAGTGGGTTAGGTTCTGCATAAAAGGGTTGGTTTCTCCTCGTTCGGTTCAGGGGTGACAGATCTTCTTCTCTTCACGACAACTGCAAAACAACCACCGTTAGACTCGCCACGGGGAGAATGGGGGTTCTCTCCGTGACAACCCTCCGACGTGAGAATAAGTATCGGTATATGAAGAAGAAGAAGTATAAGTGAAGTGAATGTAACTTGAAGATTATACCTGAATTATCCTTCTATTTATAGCCGAAGTTTGGGCGGGAAAACTTGTTGGTGAAATATTGACGGAAATAGTATTTTCCGTTAGCGGTTGTTTTTCCCTCCGTTAATCACTTAACGAGTGTGAGAGCACACGGATTGCGATCTTGATCAACGGTTGGGGTATTGCCACGTGGAAAGTGGGCAAGTGGAGTTTTCTCTTCAATTCCATGCCATCATCGTGAGTTCGTGACTTCAAGGGAGCCTGGGATGATGACACGTGGCCAGACGGTTATAACCGTCTGGTGATGCACGATAGAGTTCTTCTAGAAGATTACAGCTGTAATCCTGTGTGGTTCCTTATCGTGGTGTGGTATCAGTGAAGTAAATAATTTATCCAAGTCTGGATACTGCTTATGCGGGAGTGCTTGCTAGGATTTTTATCCTTATCTGTTATGGAGAGAGGCGTAAGGATTAGTTTCCTTTTGGCGCGCAGGTGTTGCTTGTAGTTTTCCTTCTAAGTTCTCTTTGTATGACCAGTGTGCGGCCGCGCAAGGTCTAAAGAGGGTTAGGAGAATGAGATGGTGGTATGGTCCCAAGTACTTGGCACAAGGTTTTTGGGACCTTACCCCTTCAAGTCCCCCCAGTCTAGTGCTGCTCTTATGCAAATAAGTGGAGCACTGGACTATAAGAGAGATGTGCTTTTTGCTATAGAGGTTTTTTGGCGCGAAATTGGAGAATCTTTGGGGAGAAGATACTCTTGCTTATCCTTATTATTTTGAAAATCTTTGACTTTGGGTGTGTGGGCAGGTTCAGTAATGACTGTTGACATGTGACAGGCTGTCACTGTCAATTGTACGTTACTGACCGTGTTCTCCACGCGCGCGTGAAATCGCATTTTCCCCACTCTCCCCTGACACTTGGATAACTGTACCCTCCCGAAAAAGGTGTTGTTGCAGTTATCTAGGCTATTTATGGCGGTGAGTATATAAGCCTTCTCGATTGCTTATTTTTGTTAATCGTTGCTTTCTTGAAGCCTTTTATCTTCTTCGTCGCCTTCGTCAGTTTTCAAAAGGATTTGCAATCTCTCTTTCTTATGTCAACCGGAGACCATCACGAAGACTCTGCTGAAGAGATGGCTGCCGAACTTCCACCGTTGAAGTGGTCTAGGGCAACTTTTGATGGCTTGATCCGGAATTTCAAGTTTCCAGAAAGTTGGGGTGCTCGGTACCCTGATGAGGATCAGACGGCGGCGGATGCTCCGGCCGGGTACTGTAACATCCCGAAAATATAAACTCTTAAATTTGCAATTTGATTGCAAATAAATTAGTAAAACAAACTAACTAGGAATGACACTAACCTAGTTAGATGATGACTCATGTGTAGTTAAAGACACAGGAATAAAATAAAAGAAACTAGAGGGACCAAAAGTGTTAAACTTGAAAATAATTTTAATAAAAACATTTTAATAAAACACAAACACCCCTTGTCAGGGTACTGGGATCGATCAAACAGGGGAAGGGCGACCAAGCTTGTCAAAACCCTAACATCCACAAAACACCTAAATTGAAGGTTCAAATCTAACCCAAAACGAAATCCGAGCTGAGATTAATGATCCTCATAGCAAGGGGGTTATAAGGTATGTAAAATTTGATGAAAATCCCCTACTTGAAATTCTCATGAATTTGGAAAATCTGAAATTTGATGATGCATGTTAGTTATTTGGTTAAGATAGGGATGATATAGTATCTAGGAGTAAAACCTAGACATCAACATGTGAAATCAAGTCCAAATTCTGGAAATTTCATGAACATATTGAAGATGATTCATGGGTTTTGGTGAAGAATAGATAAACACCAGGGTTTTGAGCATTTTCTAGTGTAATATGGGTCATGAAAGAAATTACTGAAATATGAATGTTAAATTTTATATGTGAAAGCTTGGTTGATGCAAATTCGGGCTAAATGATAAGTTAGGGACTTGTTATGTAATCATGTAAAATTTTGCCCTTAAAGTGTTTGTATAAATGCCTCAAAGAAGGTTTGAAACTGAAATTTAAAGTTAAAACGCATGATTGTGATGTTTAGGCAAATTATGCGACACATGATTGAAAAGGAGTTCCAAATGTATCGTGATTGAACTCTATAGGAAAAGATACCGGAGCGTCGAGTGGACAAGCCAGTGGCGACTTGCGTTTGAAGGGTGTGCATTGAAGGTATGTAACTTGATTCGTTACATTGGGTGAATTTTGATAATTAACATATGTGTAGTTGAATTGTAGAATAAAAGTTGTGTTGATTTAAAGCGATGATGTTCGCTATATTGAATAATAGGTCAAGAATTGGTTAGGTCTCGTTGGCAGTCATCATAATGGAGGATTCCGTAGATGAGCCAAACGGGTCGAATAATCAGATAATGCGTGGCTAATGCTTCATAATATGGTTAATTGGTCTTTTGTGATTGTTAAGAAATGACATATTATAATACGATAATTTAGGGTGTTGGTTTGTTAGAATGATGAAGTCCATAAGGGTGAGCTAAACGGGTCACTAAGAGAAGGTATGGATCGAATAACGGTAGTACCTTACTTGTAGATTTTGAGCCCGAGTGACGGGTAGCAAAATACTAAACACGCAAACCGGTGATGGGAGCGTGGGCGTTAAAAATGACAAATCCAAGATTTGGGTTTTGGGTGAAATAAACAAAATCAAACAAATCATAAACTTTCAGGGACTACCGTAAGTTACGGTAGATACTGTAACTTACAGTAGAAATCAAAAGGGTTACGGCAGTTCTCTACTGCCTTACGTCAGACCAAGGTTATCCAGTAACTACCGTAACTTACGGTAGATACCGTAAGTTACGGTATAGCCCAGACAATTTTGTTAAATCTTGCATATCCTAGCTAATCGAATCCGTTTTTAGCGTAGTTTCGATTAAGCAATTTTTTCTAAGAACTCTAACACTAATTTTTGTTAATAATCTCCAGTTTTCAGGTATTGCAAGTAGGTGGACGATGATCAAGTTGATGCTTCAAGAACCGAACACAAAACTTTTGGATGCTTCCGCACTAAATAAATCTAATTAAACTATGTAGTTTTGTAATCACCACTGTATGACTTATGTTTGAATCTAATTATTTGACTATGTTAATCACTATGATGAAGTATAACTTAGTTTACCAACTAAGTTTTTGTTAGTTTAAATTTCTTGTTTTAAAATTTCCGTATTCTTATGATATTAAAAGACGGGTGTTACAAGTTGGTAATCAGAGCTTAAGGTTGTCAACAAAGTGTTCGGTTCAAGCTTGATCAATCGTCCGGTAAGAATTAATTAATTATTTAGTAGATCCTATCTTATGTGAGAAACGAGATGCGAATTAATGTGCATGGGAAGAGCGTGTTAACACACTCAAACCCGGAAAGTGCACCAAATGTGAACGGTTAAAGCACGTTAGGAACTTGGCTAAACCGAAACAAATGAAGCAATGTTATAAATGAAATGTTTAACGTTTAATGTAAACATTTCAGTTTCAAGATGTCGGAAAGAAACGATGATGATCCGGTGCAGACAAGCACCGAACAAATGAAAGAAATAATTGCCGAAGAAGTGGGGAAGGCAATTGAAGGTAGTCTATCCGGGTTTATAGACAAAATTCAAAACACGGTGTTGTCATTTGTCGAAGAACGAGTCAAAAGGTTGGAAGATAGTGTCAACCTTATGAAAAAGAAATCGGGAGAACGTAAGGGATGTTCGTACAAAGAGTTTATGGCGTGTAAACCGCCAATCTACAACGGGGAGGTTGACCCGATAATATGCCAGAGATGGTTAAGCGATGTTGAAGGAGTGTTTGAAAGGACCCATTGTGGCGAAGGTGACTTTGTTACTTACGGAACGGGTCAGTTGAGGGGTCAAGCCAAAGATTGGTGGGACAATAAAAAGAAGGAAATAGGAGCCGAAGCGGCGAGGGCCATGACATGGGAGGAGTTTAAGACGCCATTTCTCAAACATCATAGTCCCAAGGCGGTCATTAACAAAATCAAGGAAGAGTTCATGCAACTTAGGCACAAGGGCGAGACCATAGACAAGATTACGGCGACGTTTATGGATAAGATGAAGTTTTGCAATGAATTGGTGACGAATGAGGAACAAAAGATATACTACTACTATAACATGTTGAGCGCCGAGTATAGAGAGTTCATGACTCCTTCAAAATACGAGACCCTTACCGAGATCCTAAACGTTGCTCGGGAACGGGAAATCGAGCTGAAGAAACAAGTTGAAAGGGGTGAGCAAAGGGCACAGGATGTGAATCCAAGCCCTACAAAGAAAGCTTGAACTGGAGAATCGGGAAAGAAGGTTGATGCTAAAGGTGGGTCGCCAAGTTGTAAAGTGTGTGGAAAAGGGCACAAGGGAGAGTGTTGGTTCAAAGACAAACCGTGCCCCATATGTAGTAAAATGGGGCACACGGCGTCTCTATGCCCGGGTAAAGTCTCGGTTTGCTACAAATGTTATCAACCCGGCTACAAAAAGTCCGAATGCCCGAACTTAGTTGGAAGGAGAGACATTAAAGAATCTCCAGCAGAAGCCCCTAAGGCGAAGGCTAGGTCCTTCCAACTTACCATTGCCGAAGCAAAGATAGAACCCGATGTGGTCTCAGGTATATTCACAATTAACTCAATTCCTGCACGTGTATTGTTTGATACGGGTGCGAATAAATCCTTCATTTCGCATGGATTTATTCGACATCCTTCATTTGTATTGACGAAATTATATGTGCCCTTAGAAGTTGAAATAGGGGACAATAAAAGTTTTATAGTTTGTGATATTTGTCGAGGCTGCAAACTAAGCATCGATGATGAAGAATACCTGATAGACCTAATCCCGATGTCAATAGGAGAATTTCAAGTAGTCTTTGGGATGGATTGGCTATCTCAGCACCACGTAAAGGTCACGTGTTTTCGTAAGGAGATAAAGCTAACATCTCCGAGCTGAAAACATGTTACAATCTATGGTGAAAAGGGAGGCAATCCTATAATATGCTCGATGATGAAAGCTCACAAGCTCATGAGGCACGGATGTAAAGCGTTTATGATATACGCAAATGAGCCCGAGAAAGAACTACCGAAGATTGGAGACGTACCTGTGGTATGTGACTTTGAGGATGTATTTCCGGACGATTTACCGGGAGTGCCGCCCGAGCGGGAGATAGAGTTCGGAACCGAGTTGATTCCGGGCACAAAACCCGTAGCTAAAGCACCATACCGACTCGCGCCGTCGGAATTACAAGAGTTGATGTCACAGATTCAAGACCTGCTCGACAAAGGATTCATAAGGCCGAGTGTATCTCCTTGGGGAGCACCGGTACTGTTCGTGAAGAAGAAAGACGGAAGCATGCGCATGTGTATCGATTACCGGGAGTTAAACAAACTCACGGTAAAGAATCCATACCCGCTTCCGAGAATAGACGATCTATTCGATCAATTACAAGGTGCGAACTGGTTTTCAAAAATTGACCTTAGATCGGGATATCACCAATTAAAAGTCAAAGAAGAGGATGTACCGAAGACGGCTTTCCGCACGCGATACGAATATTACGAGTTCCTCGTAATGCCATTTGGGCTGACGAATGCGCCCACGGCTTTCATGGACCTCATGAACCGGGTTTGCAAGCCAATGCTAGATAAGTCGGTAATCGTGTTTATCGACGACATTCTAGTGTACTCGAAAAATGAAGCAGATCATGCACATCATCTACAAGAGGTGCTAGAGACACTCAGGCGAGAAAAGCTATATGCAAAATTCTCAAAGTGCGCCTTCTGGTTACGAGAGGTGCAATTCCTCGGCTACATCATAAGTGCCGATGGAATTTTGGTGGACCCGTCCATGATAGAGGCCGTGTGGAAATGGGGCTCTCCGAAGAATCCTTCGGAAATTAGAAGCTTCTTAGGGCTTGCGGGATACTATTGGAGATTCATTCA
The DNA here is from genome assembly GCA_030545235.1 of Helianthus tuberosus. Taxonomy (NCBI): domain Eukaryota; kingdom Viridiplantae; phylum Streptophyta; class Magnoliopsida; order Asterales; family Asteraceae; genus Helianthus; species Helianthus tuberosus. The sequence continues at coordinate 6,290 of JARYGA010012458.1, read as the reverse complement.
AGATTTCTCCAAGATTGCGTCGCCACTAACAAAGTTAACCCGGAAGGAGGAGAAGTTCATTTGGGGTGTTGAACAAGAAAGGGCGTTTCAAACACTAAAAGAGAAACTAACTCAAGCTCCGGTATTAACATTGCCGGACGGAGTCGAGGACTTGGTGGTTTACTCAGATGCCTCATTAACGGGTCTTGGATGTGTTCTGATGCAACGGGGCAAGGTTATAGCTTATGCCTCGAGGAAATTGAAGATACATGAGAAGAAATATCCCACGCACAATCTTGAATTGGCTGCAGTGGTATTTGCATTAAAAATATGGAGGCACTACTTATATGGGGTAAAGTGCACCATATTCACCGATCACAAAAGCTTAAAATACTTCTTCGATCAGAAGGAGTTAAATATGCGCCAGAGACGATGGTTGGAAACGGTGAAGGATTTCGACTGCGAAATACACTACCACCCCGGAAAGGCAAATGTGGTGGCGGATGCTCTGAGCAGAAAAGCTGACTATGTCCCAATACGAGTAAGGTCAATGCAGCTTGTGGTGACCTCGGGTATACTTGAACGTATCCGAGAGGCGCAAGCAGAAGCAGTAAAAGAGGAGAACTGGAAGAAGGAAAGAATAATCGGCCAGTTAAAAGACTTGTCGGATGGAAAGAACGGGTTGAAGACTCGATCCGGAAGAATATGGGTTCCAAATACTTGTGGAGTGAAGGCGCTACTACTTGATGAAGCCCATAAATCCCGATATTCTATTCATCCGGGTGCGACCAAGATGTATAACGACCTGAAACAAAATTATTGGTGGCACGGAATGAAGAGGGATGTGGTGAAATATGTAGAGAAGTGCTTGACTTGTTTACAAGTCAAGGCGGAACACCAGAAACCTTATGGGAAACTGCAACCTTTGGAGATCCCGGTTTGGAAATGGGAACATATCACTATGGATCTATTGACCAAACTACCTAAAACGATTCGGGGATTCGACGCCATATGGGTGATTGTGGACAGATTGACGAAGAGTGCACACTTTATTTCTATACGCGAAACATATACTTCGGAAAAGATGTCTGAGGTGTATACAAACGAAATAGTGGCACGTCACGGAGTAGCGGTATCTATTGTGTCGGATAGAGATACCCGGTTTACTTCAAATTTTTGGCGAGATTTCCAAGAACAGATGGGAACGAAACTCTTCATTAGCACCGCCTACCATCCTCAGACGGATGGGCAGAGTGAAAGAACAATACAGATGCTAGAGGATATGTTACGGGCATGTATCATCGACTTCGGTGGAAGTTGGGATGTTTATCTACCTTTGGCTGAATTTTCGTATAACAATAGTTATCATTCGAGTATCGGCATGGCGCCTTACGAGATGTTATATGGTAGAAAATGCAGAACCCCGGTGTGTTGGGGTGAAGTGGGTCCGCGTGAATTGGCACATAAAGACATAGTTCAGGCCACTAATGAGAAAATTGAAGTGGTGCGAGACCATTTGAAAGCAACCCAAGATAGGCAAAGGTCTTATGCCGACAAGAGACGAAGACCGATTGCATTTCAGATAGGCGACATGGTTATGTTAAAGGTTTCCCCATGGAAGGGCGTTATCCGATTCAGAAAAAGGGGGAAACTAAGCCCGAGGTTTATCGGGCCATTTAAAATCATCGAACGGGTTGGCAAGGTGGCTTATCGCCTTGAGCTACCGGAAGAGTTGAGTGGAATACATGGCACGTTTCACGTATCGCAATTTCGGAAATGTCTAGCAGAGGAAACAATTTATATCCATTACGACGATATCGAGCTGGATAATAGCCTGAATTATGCGGTAAAGCCATTGGAGATTTTAGATTGAAAGGTCAAGTACTTGCGAAACAAACAAATCGATCAAGTCAAGATCAAGTGGGAGCATAGGAAGGGTTCGGACACTACGTAGGAGTCCGAAGAGGAGATGCGACTTCTCTACCCTACATTATTTGGTACGTACTTTGGTTTCGGGGACGAAACCCTTTTTAAGGAGGGTGGACTTGTAACATCCCAAAAATATAAACTCTTAAATTTGCAATTTGATTGCAAATAAATTAGTAAAATAAATGTAACACCCCGAAAATATAAAACTTTATATTGGAACTATAAAGTATAAATAGACAAGAATTTACTAACTAGAATTTTAACCTAGTTAGTTAGTTTACTAGAAATAGCCTATAATAGGGTTTAGAGCTACTAAAAGATATGTTGAACAAAGTTGAGGGGCCTAAATTGCTAAATTTGAAACTAAATTTGGCTTACTAAATAAAAATAAACCAAACACCCCTTTTACAAGGGTCTGGTCGACCAGAACATCACAGGGGACGACACCCACTTCTCCAAAACCCTAAAATCTCATAATCTTGCAAATTGAAGGGTTAATCCAAGTAGAAATCGAGAATTGAGCCTAGAATCGTAATCCTCATTGCAGGAGGATTCTAAGGTATGTGAAACTTAATGAAATCTATCAACTTGAAATTCTCATGATTTTGAAAATCTGAAATTAGATGCTTCCATGTGTGTTATTTGGTTAGATTAAAGTTGATTAGGTGTTTAGAAGTAAAACCTAGCTAACTATTTGAGAAATCAGGACCAAATTCAGAAAGTTCCATGAACACCTTGAAGGTGGGTTGTGGGTTTTACATGATGATGATGAACACTAGGGTTAAGAAGGGTTATTCTAGTGTAATTTGATCTTAGAGAAAGTAATTTCAGAAAAATATGATGTTAAATACTATATGAGGGCCTTATTGATGATTAAGTTAGCTAATTAGCAAGTTATAAACTTGAATGTGAAGATATAAAATCCTGCCCTTAAAGTGTTTGATAAAATGCCTCAAAGAAGGCTTGAAATTTAATTGTTAAGTTAAAAACGCATAATAGTGATGTAAGGTAAAATATGCGTTATGTATATGAAACAAGGAGTTCTAAACATAAAGTGATTGAACTCTATAGGAAAGGAAGCCGGGTCATCTAGCGGACAAACCGGTGGGGATGCACGTATGAAAGGCTTGCTTTAAAGGTATGTAACTTGATCCGTTACATTTAGTAGAATTTGATGATTGTATATACGTATTTGAAATTTTAGAACAGAAATGGTTGGAATTAAGTAGAGAGGTACTATATTAAAATATTTGTCAAACTCGGTTGGAACTCGATGGTAGTCGTCATGTGGGAGGATTCTCTAGACGAGCCAACGGGTCGAATAAGCATGTAAAGCGTGGTTAATGTTTTGGAGTATGAAGATTTGCTCTTTGATATTGGTTTAGGTATAATATGTTGGAAATATGAGAATTTGATGCAACGGTTTCTTAGGAAAGCGGAGTCCGGGAAATTGGTTTGAGTAAGATAAACAAACCAAACAAAAACATAATTTTCCAGGAACTACCGTAAATTACGGTTATACCGTAATTTACGGTAAAGGTCATGTGTCTTACGGTGATATCCCACTGATTTACGGTGGACCAGAGACTTCCAGCACTTACCGTAAATTACGGTAACACCGTAATTTACGGTGGGACCTAAAATCTTCTTTTTCTTTTTTTTTATTTGAAGTTGAATCATATGATCAAGTCTTATATGTTTAAGTCAAAAACTAATATTTCATTGGTTTTTGACTCTAGGAGACTAGATGGACTTTACGGACGGAGGTCAAGCAACGTCAAAGAACCGAACACGACTCATGAAGCTTCCGCTATATTTTGAATCTTTTGTAGTTCTTGTGTATGGGTTTTAAACACGTGTTTTGAACATCTTTTTAAATGTTACAATGTAGTTATTAGTTATTAAGTTTATTTCATATGAACTTTATTATGAAAGTCAGTTTATTTTGTAAACAATATTTTACTAGAAATGGTACAAACTTTTATAAATATCAAGGGTAAAATTTAGGGTGTTACAAGTTGGTAATCAGAGCTCAAGGTTGTCAATAAGTGTTCGGTTCAAGCTTGATCGATCGTCTGGTAAGAATTAACTTATTTTGTTAATAAATTAAGTATTACGTATAGAATGAGAAATGAATAAATATGCATGAAAATGAAAAGAGTGTGTATAAGCTCACTCAAAAACAAGAAATGCATGAAACAAGAATTACTAAATCAAGTTACGAACTTGATTAAATTGAAACAAGAATTACTAAATCAAGTTACGAACTTGATTAAATTGAAACAAGAATGACTAAATCAAGTTACGAACTTGATTGAATTGAAACAAGAATGATTAAATCGAGTTATGAACTTGATTAAATCAAAACAAGTAAAGCATGTGTTATAAATGGAATGTTTAATAATCTATGTAAACATTTCAGAAATCGAGATGGCTGATGGAGGCAATGATAATGCGGTGCCAAGAGTCACCGAACAAATGAAAGAAGTGATTGCCGAAGAGGTTGGAAAGGCGATCGAAAACAGTTTGTCGGGCTTTATTGATAAAATTCAAAACACAGTTTTATCAATAGTGGAAGGGAGAATCAAGAAATTGGAAGATGATTCCAATTCAACAAAGGAAAAGCATGGTGGACGAAAGCCTTGTTCATACAAGGAATTCATGGCTTGTAAACCACCAATATATAATGGGGAGGTTGATCCAATCGTGTGCCAACGATGGCTAAGTGACATTGAAGGAGTATTCGAGAGAACTCATTGTGATGAAAATGACTACGTAGCTTATGGTACGGGTCAATTAAGAGGCCAAGCGAAAGACTGGTGGGATAATAAAAAGAAGGAGATTGGAAGCGAAGTAGCTAAGGCCATGACTTGGGAGGAGTTTAAGACGCCGTTTCTTAAACACCATAGTCCCAAGGCGGTCATAAATAAAATCAAGGAAGAGTTCATGCAACTCAGACACAAAGGTGAATCCATAGACAAGATCACGGGGATGTTTATGGACAAGATGAAGTTCTGTGATGATTTGATAACGGATGAAGAGCAAAAGGTCTATTATTATCATAACATGCTAAGCGCGGAATATAGAGAGTTCATAACCCCTTCAAAGTACGAGACCCTTACCGAGATTGTCAATGCTGCTCGGGAAAGGGAGATTGAATTGAAGAAGAGTATAGAACGGGGTGAACGAAGGGCACAAGATGTAAATCCAAGCCCTGCCAAGAAAGCAAGAACGAATGAATCAGCAAAGAAATCAGATGCTAAAGGTAGTACATCAGGTTGTAAAATTTGTGGGAAGAATCATAAGGGCGAATGTCGTTACAAGGATAAGCCTTGTCCTATATGCAAGAAAACGGGACATATGGCTATGTCATGCCCGGAGAAAGTGACGGTTTGTTACAACTGTTATCGAACGGGTCACAAGAAGTCGGAATGCCCGGAACTGGTTGGAAAGAAGGATGGGCAAGAACCGAAAGGTGAAGCCCCGAAAGCAAAGGCAAGATCTTTCCAACTAACTGCCGCAGAAGCAAAGGTTGAACCTGACGTGGTCTCAGGTATATTTGCTGTAAATTCAATTCCCGCACACGTGTTATTTGATACGGGTGCGAATAAATCCTTTGTTTCATATGGGTTTATTCGACATCCTTCATTTGTTCTAACCAAATTACCTGTGCCTTTAGAAGTAGAGATAGGTAATAACAAAAGCTTTATTGTTTGTGATGTATGTGAAAATTGTAAACTGAGCATCGATGATGAAGAATATTTGATAAATCTAATCCCGATGTCGATGGGAGAATTCCAAGTAGTTGTGGGGATGGATTGGCTATCTCAATACCATGCAAAGGTCATGTGTTTTCGCAAAGAGATAAAACTAACATCTCCAAGAGGAAAACACGTCACCGTTTATGGCGAAAAACGAGGCAACCCCATAGTATGTTCGATGTTGAAAGCTCACAAGCTCATGAAGCGAGGATGCAAGGCATTCATAATTTATGCAAATGAGACCGAGAAAGAATCACGAAAGATTGGAGATGTACCGGTAGTACGAGATTATGAAGATGTTTTTCCGGAAGATTTACCGGGGATACCGCCTGAACGGGAAGTAGAGTTCGGGATCGAATTGATTCCGGGCGCGAAACCTGTAGCAAAAGCCCCGTACCGACTTGCACCGTCGGAACTACAAGAGTTGATGTCTCAAATCCAAGACCTGCTTGATAAGGGATTCATAAGGCCGAGTGTGTCTCCTTGGGGCGCACCGGTATTGTTCGTGAGGAAGAAAGACGGGAGCATGCGTATGTGTATTGATTACCGGGAGTTAAACAAACTCACGGTAAAGAACCGATACCCGCTCCCGAGGATAGATGATTTATTCGACCAACTACA